>VYZT01047491.1:17382-70968 GCA_013400735.1 Pomatostomus ruficeps
CCTTCTTTAGCAAATACCTGTCTTTGAAACTAGGACACCAGCTCTGATTCTCATGTTGTGAGTCAAAGATGTTTTAATGTTAGGCACAGGACCAGCACTGTGCTCACTGTTAGCAGTCTTTCATTTCCATTGGCTTCTCTGCTTCTGAGAACAGCTGTTGTTTAGGTGTGATTAGCAAAAAGATAAGCTAAACTGATTTTAGTTCATTCTGTGAGCTGATGTTTGGCTGACAACAAATGAGACTGAGTAACAATTTAACAATGACTGAAATTAAAATCATACCCAAAGAAGATCTTGAGTATGCATTTCCATTACCTTTGTATTCTCAATTACCTTTTTCATTAGATTCTCAGCGCCCTTAAAAACTTCCGAGACTTTCTGGGAACGCAATGCATGAACTTCAATTACTGTGAAATCAATAGTTTTAAACATCTTTTCTAAGTTTAATCAAACTGGTTGGAGCATCCTTTTCTGAATTTTTTCAGAAATGCTTCTCAGTAGAAGTTCAATTCACTGTAGCTCTGTAACATTAAAATGCCTCTTTTAAGAAAAGCAGCTGTTCCCTCGGTCTGTTTGTGTAGTCTGACGATAACTAAGTACCTTTTCCTGGAAGACTGGTGCTCTTCATGTGACGTATTTAACTATTACAGAGCTGTTAGCAGAAGGGTTTATCATCCCTAAGAGTATTCAACCTAACTAATAACTAAATTTTCTTAGTTTTTAAAATTTTTTCTTTATCCTTGTGAAATCTCTTTTAGAAACCCTTATAGGCATTTGAAGGTAATTCCCAGAAGGTAAAGCCAGTGAACCTGCAGAATTTCCATCTTCTTGGAGAGAATTATGGGTGATTTCTAGAGAAGATATAACTTCATTTTTTGTATGGCAGCATTTCTGACTTTCATGTTTTATTATATTTCTATGTCTTCTTGATTTGCAGTCTTGCTGCTGTGCCTGGTGAGATGCCTGCTGTATGGCACTTTTAAGATTCACCTGGGCAGAATGTTGGGCCATCTTGTCTAGACCATGTTTTTACCAAGAAAAGTTGGACCATATGATCCTTGAGGTCTCTTCCAACCTGGTATTCTATAATTCAAAAGCTATTATAACATTACCCAGCAGTTTATAATCCTGTTAGTTCACCACCAGTGATAGGTTGCTTCAATGATTCAGAATTTACTTTTTGAACTTCATAACCTGAAAATTTTATGGACACTTTAGATGAATGAGCTTTTGAGTTCCCTGGCTTGAACTTTCCCAAAGATGACCAAAGGGACTTTCAAATACAAAAGGTAATATTTATTATACAAGTAAATCTAATTTTATACACAGAAAAAATACAAAATGAATGTGTCAAGAAGAACAGAATAAAAAAAAAAGGGAGTAACATCCAATTTTTATTCTGCCTGGAGGTGTCCCTGCAGGCAGATCCTTCCTTCCAGATTTAGTCTTAGCTGAGCCATAGACTTTCTGAGCTGGAACAACTTTTCCCAGGAAGTTCCTCCCATGCCATCTGAGATGGGCTGGCTGTTCCCAACTCCTGAATCAATCTCTCTAAGTAACGATGATCTCCCTTTATGATGTTTCTCTTCTGTCACATGCTGCTCTATGTATGTATTCATAGATGTAAAAATTGAGCGTTTACTGGTAAATTTAATATTGAAGGAGGGTTTTGTGTTCCCTAAATGTTCCTTGGTTCTTTTTTTTTTCCAGTTTGTCTTTTGTAGTGTCTATTCAGAGGAATGATATGAGGGAAAGGCAGTAACCTCTGAGAAAGAGAGGTCCAGATGGCAATAGAGAATGAACAGTTTTTCCCCTTTCCCCACCATAGGGAGATGCTCACAGAAGTCCCACCTAAGCGGGAAGATACATGAACACTTGTTTTCATGTTTTCATTAGAAGTGAAATATTCACATCAAAGGTATTTTCCACATGTTTTACAGAAGAGTAGGTGAGGAAGTCAGATCAAATCAGGAGAAAAATGCATTGAGGTTAAACTCATTAATTTTATGGGAATTAGACTTCTTATTCTTGCTCAGTTCAGATTATCCACTTACTTGGTTGCAGAAACTGTTTTTATTCTTGAAATACAGTTCTCTTCTTTTTGATCACACATATTTGAACTTATGCTATTTTAGTACTTTAAATTGGAGGGTCCTTCGTCTCACCTTTCTTACTGTCCTGTTCATGAGAGGTCACTTCACTATCAGACTGCATGGTCCCAGTAGGACCTGAGCCTTCTGGGCTGTCCTCATCACAGGCTGAGTCCAGAAGCACTTTGAGTCAGAGCCTCTAACCTGTGGACAAAGGAATGCAAATTAATTACAGAAAATATTCCAGGATAATTTAATATGCTTTCAGAGAGAGAATACAGGTCAAGAGAAGAAAATGCATCTTGAGCTGGACCTCTTTCCTGAGAGGTCTTTGTAGGACTAAAGGGGAAATAATGGCCTCTTCTATTCTAAAAGATGATTGCTGTTGCTTTTACTAATAACATGGTAATTATAAAAAACGTGTTCTAGTATACAAAGAGATTTCCATTCAAAATAAAGTGTTTTTGCTGTAAGAAAGAAGGTTTTTACTCCTGCTGTGTTTGAGCAATACCTAAATCCTGCACTGCCCTACTCCCTGGTGCTTGTTGATGTGTTTGTGATTGGCTTTCTGCTTTAGGTTAAGTGAGTTTAGGGTGATGATTCAGCTTGAGAGTAACACAGGTGGATTTTTTAAATGTCTACATTCATATTCAGTTGGCTAACCATAAATATCTAGTGTAATACATGTCACTACACTAACTCACCTGCTGTCCAGCTACCCATCTGGAAGGGCATAAGTCTCCCTTAGATCTTGCAAGAGACATGCCAGCTCTTTAGAAGCTCCGTAGGTAACCTAGGGCATCTGGGATATCAGCTTTTATACCCCCTGAGTTCTTGCCTGTGTCTCTCTTGATTGTAGTGGAGGGTCAGACACTCTGTGAGGGATTCACCTTTAAATTCCAGCACTGGAGACAAGTGCATTTAGGAGCCTAAACTGAAACCTCTCCTATGTTGCTGTGTGATCAAGGGGCAGAACTGGTAAAAAACTTACCAGGAGTCTGTACACACCGCTTGCTTGGGGTGGGGGGGTTATATGCTAGAGTTGTGCTGGTGTGTGTGTGGGGGCGGGTGGTGAGTGGGACCCTTAACATAGAAAGATGGGATTTTGTTTGATTATTTGAATTGTTTGTTTCTACTTTGATTCTAATCAGGTGGATTCCCTGACCCTGTGTATTCACTCCACAGCAACACAGTGAGAGGTGCTGTAAGACAGGTATTTGGCATCATGGTTGACCTGTCTAGTACTCAAGTGCTCTTGGAGCATCAACCTAATTGAAAAGTTTCATGACCTAATTTTGGATCCAAAGCCCTCATATCTGAGGAGGGGATGATTATTTTTCCTAGCTTTGCTATGTTGTCTAACACCAGAAAAAATGACAGAGCTGTAAGTTCATTTATATGTTTCTATTGTATTTAAAAAATAGTAAAAAGGAGTTTAACCACATTCCCTTCAGTGCTTGCTAAAACTCCATCCTGTCTGCAAAGTTAAATTAAGACTAGAGTGAAACAAAATGATAACCTGAAGGTCTGTGCTCATCACGACAGATGAATAAAATGCAAAAACATTGCCAGGAGCAAGAGTGCGATACTGGGGGTTTTTTCAGACTGATTCACTTTTAATGAGGTAGCATTATTCATAATGCTGTAAAGGTTATGCATGAAAGCTAATTTTACACTGAGCACTCTAAAAACATACACCTTATAAGTATGAAACAAAATAAAAAGATTTTGTTCCAACACCTCAATGTTTTTAATTAAAAAATAATTGAAATAAGCCATTAGTGGCTGACAGCTAATCAAAGGCATCGTTCTGCATTTTCTAATGCACTGCGTAATTGTTGCAGTTACAAAGTTATAGGTCTGCTTCACGGATTCTGATTTTGCCATGCTAACACTTAAGTACCTGGTTCTTTGGGCAGTGTTTAGTCCTGACTGAATTTTATGTGCAATGAATGGAGGACTAGTGGTAGAGAAATCAAGATTTAGCTGGTGTAAAGTAGGTGGATAACATATGCAAACACAGAGGGAAATTTCTGCTTTAAGTTCTGCATGTCTTTTGTATATACTAGAAACTGCAGTTGTATGAGCTCTGTTTTTCCTCTAAGCACTATTCAGTGCCTCCTTCATGCCTCTGTAACACTGTTCATGCCTTGCAAATACACCAGTGGTCACAGCACCCTGGCTAGCATGGCAACAACTTGTCTTTCAGGCCTGCTACAGGCTCAGACCCGCGTAACAAACATCCTGGACAAGTCTGCTAACCACTGAGTTGTGGACAAGGCTGGTGTCTCCCATGCTGAGCATGTGATATGGTAAAAGGGAGCACAAGCCCTGTGAATGTAATGGGATTGTCTGGGAAGGGATCTGATGACTGGGACCCTCCTGTAACATCACTGGCATGCACAGCAACAAAATCTTCTCTTAAAACAGGAAAATTCAAAGCACTGAACCATGTTATAGAATTTGAGCAGGATTTGCACCTTACAATCCTCTGTTCTTTTCCTCTCTAAATTAAGTGTATAACCTTGAGTGAAGGAATATTCTTTCCCCAGACAGAAGATGTAGAGACTTGGTAAAGGTGCCTTGATTTTTTCCATGTAAACAAGATACAAATGGACTAAGTGCAGTCCCTCAACTGATACAAGCTGACTAGCTCCTTATGTTGCTCTTGCTGTTCTTATTTCAATTGAAATGATAGCCAATTGCCTAATGAAAGAAAGATAATCAAGTCTAAATGCTAAGTACCTGTATCACTGAGTTCTTAAGGCAAATATTTTAACCACATATTGTAACTTTTGCATAGCATCCAGAAGTGTTTTAGGTACTGATAAAAGATATAGTTCCTACTGCAAAGTATGTATATAGCCTGATTGTTCATGAGAGATCAAGCCAAAAATCAAATGAATGGGAAGAACAAAGGGAAGCAAGACCAAAACATAATGTGTCAATGTGTTTCTTTTTCTTTTGCTTCAGAAGTCTTACTAGTTTGAACATTGTGCATACCAGTGTGTGTGTTTTGTTAAAAAGAAAAAAAAATTGAGATAAAAATAGAAAAAAACCCAATGTAGGGCAGGAGGGCATGTGTCTGCACAGAGTACATACAGTAGGGAAAAGGGATGGCAAAGCAAAACCATAATAAAGTGAGAGCAATGAAGAAAACAAGGAACGGTTAAGGAACCAATGCCAGGATGTAATTCTGACTGTAGAAAAGATGAGGCCATAAGGAGGATGATGGGGAATGGTCAGTCTCATGTGCAAGTGTTTCCAATACCAGAGCCCAAAGAGACTTCACAGGTGACTGTTAGTTGCTTAGCTCCAAACAGTCCGGACTCTAACAACATGACCCAAATAACACACGTGGAAGGTCAAAGTTGTACCACAGAAAAAGATGCATAGTTACAGCCTGGAAGGGACCAAGTTACCAAGTCACAGAACCAGTTAGGTTGGAAAAGACCTCTGAGATCATCAAGTCCAACCTATAACTGAACATCACCATGTCAACCAGACCATGGCACTAAGTGCCACATCCAGTCTTTACTTAAACACCTCCATGGACAGTGACTTCACCACCTCCCTGGGCAGGCCATTCCAGTGTTTAATCATTCTTTCTGTGAAGAAATTCCTCCAAAACCCCCCTGGCATGGTTTGAGATTATGTCCTGTCATCCTGGTTGGTTGCCTGAGAGAAGAGGCCAACATCTACCTGGCTACAACCTCCTTTCAAGGAGTTATAGAGAGTGACAGGGCCACCCCTCACCCTCCTCTTCTCTTGGCTAAACACTCCTAACTCCCTTAGGCAAAGTTGTGAAATCTCTTCTCTTGCTGAAGTTGTTTTGCTCCCAAATTAGTAAATTAAATAGAAGTTGAGAGTTTGCATTGTTAGACTGATTGGAACCTGTAGGGTATGAAGTTTCTTATCAACACCAGCTAATCAGAGCAGAATAGGATCAGACTGAAGTTTTGGAACGCTGTTGTTCCTATGAATAATTGGAGGCAAGAGGTACCAGGGCTAGGGTATGAATTCTCAGTGATGGAACTTGCATTTGCTCCCAGCCATTGCTGTGCTGGCTCCATGCATGTTACCTAAGACTTCACCATAATACTGAAAACTTTACATTTTCTGGGAGTTACTTCTAAATTACTGATGTCCATTTATTTCAGCTAAATATTTATTACTTGGCATACCATTACTCACATCACCCCTTTCGGAGCAATTATTCAGCATATCCTAGGTCTTAGAAATATGCTGTTAGCCTCTCCACACTAATTATTACATATTCACAGCTTCCATATACTTATTTTGATGCTACAGTCCCCATGTGCACATTAAATGATTATCTCTTCGATGCTGCACTTTTCTTACACAAACAGCTTTTGCAATCGAGTCAGACAGCATGAAAATACCTGTCCTGTCAGAACAGTTCATCACACGAAGTTCAAATAACTAATTAATCACTGCATCTGCTTCAAACCCCCCTTAGAGGCTTGCATTGACTGAGCCAATTGCCCTTTAAGAGTTTTTCTTTATCCCCAGGCATTTATGAATTCATTTGATCTGAATCTAATTATGTGCAGAAGAATATGAAAAGCAAGTCATTAAGACAGTGGAACACTATCCTCAATACTGAATTTTATAGCAACACCCATAGCAGAATTATCCTAGGAATTTCAGAGGGCAGGCAAATCCCCACACGATAGTATTTTCAAAGCAAAGGATGCTGCTCTAGTTAATCTGGCTGTCGAAATCTGTTTCAAATTTGAACTACTGAAAAAATGGACTTCCGATTGCATTTTGAAACAAAAAGAGAATTGGTATATATTGTGCTTTTGGGACAACTGTTGCAATTCCTACCCAATGTTTCAAGGAAAGAAATAAGGGGCAGGTAAACCACAGCTTGGTGTTTGCCACAGGCCATCCTTGTAGCAGCAAAGAGCTTCCATTTGAGTCAGCACTGAGTCTGCCTCTGGATACACAGACTGCTTACTCAGAAGAGAGTGTAGTGTGCTTGACTGCCATGGATGCTGACATTTCTTCTTTCTTCTGCTTACCTCTTTTATTTTTAAAATAATTACATGGATACCAAGATAGGGTTTACTCATTACCATATATTCCCCTTACACAAGAAGTAGGCAGTACATACACCTAGACTGATAGATACCTTGGCTAGATTCACTTCTAGCTGCAAATGTGCTGGAATGATGCCTGCCAAGTTGAAAATACGTCACAGTTTCAGACTGACTACCAAGATTTTAACGTATTCTAGGTTTTCTAAAAAACCTTTATGCATTACCTTTCCAAACTCATGTGTGGTCTTTTAATTCCAATGCCTGTTTTCTTCCTATCAGTTGCCGAGAGGGGAGAGATAAGGTATCTCATTTGATAGGACTTTAGCAGAATGAATATGATGAAAATCCTGTGCAACCTTTAAAAATGTCACAGACTCAGGAATGACTAAGTGCTCCAATCTCTAAACAGTCACGCTGAGAATCAACAATTTTATTTTCCAGTTCATTAAATTATGTCTCTTAGCATTTGGGACAAAACACATATTAAAAGTCAATCAAATCCAGAATGACACAACAAAAAATTCAAAAAGCCAAACATCAGATTTTAACATCTTTTTGTCCAAAATGCTACTCTTCATCATCAACCTTCTTCATCACAAGGCAAATGAATGGGAAGGTGTTTCAGCATGGTCTGGAAATTAAGGGCAGCAGGCCACTTAGCAAGGTTTAATGTAAGTCTTAGTCAAATGCCCTTCTGTTAGACCATGGTGACACCAAGATTCAGATGTTTCAGCTGAGGTAGGTTTCAATCAGGGCTCTCAGGTGAACTCAGTAGTTGTGATGGAGTTCAAAATGGCATATGTAGGTGGGAAGGGGGAGGAGGGTGGGGTGTGTGATTTAAAGGAGTTCTAGACTTTTGATTCAATTTTATGTGAGACTTTTGTACCACTGTTTGAGTTCACGTAACAGTTCTTTTTTCAGAACTAACATTCTACCACTGATGCCAAAATGCACTTCATCATTACCCTCAGAGCAAGTAGCAAAATATTCTAAACCTGCCTAAGACAAAAGCATGTGTCACTCCACGAGCTACAGCTGGCCAGAGGTTACTGATGACTGGGGAGCCAGGGTGCTCTGCACAATGCTCTAGGCTGCACATCTTTGGAGATGTCCTGAGGAGCAGTAGGCTGCCTTCTGCATTTTGAGCCAGCTAAAATTTGTCGTGTCTTCAAATTCAGATCAGAGCACAGTGCTGTCATTGCATCAGGACAAGACAGGTTGGCACATACACAGCTTTGTTCCCCTCTGTACTTAAAGCATAAGAGACATTTGGTGGTTACTTTCATTCTGGCTCTGTCTGCTGGGCTAGGGTTCAAGACAGATGTACCCATTCTGCCTACCAGGGCAAAACCAGTGTGTAAGGCAGATCTAGCCTGGGCATGAGTTTTCTTGCCTGGAAAGTCAGCTGTCTCATTCCAGGTGTGAGTCAAGGTGTGGGCTCTGTGCTCACATGACAGCTCAGGCTACGAACTAAGATGACTAGAGTTAGCTCGACCAGGACTGAGTCTTTTACATTTATTATTGCTCCTGATCCCTGCAGGAATGTAACAGTTTTCTTCACCTGAGTGATGTCTCTGAGATTTAAATAAGATTCTAGAGGTCTCAAATTCATAAGATACATTGAAAAAAGGTACTATTATGCTTACAGCTCTTTTGATATTAGGTTTACAGTTATTTCAGGTTGCTGAAGCTGTTTTTGTAAGAATGTCTTGAAAGCTCCATTTGCAAAGTACAGCAATACTTCATATATACACAAAAATAGAAAAAACCTCAGATGTAGTCAGCCTTAGGCATGCAAAACCTCTGAAATTATTAGACAGAAAGGTAGGAATTAGTTATATTTTTAGAAAACTAATAACATTCTACCACTTTCCAATATATAAAGCCAACCCCTTGCTATGGTGAAACATACAATATATTTCTAGACATGAGAGTGACCTAGTTCTGCTTTCTTGATGCTGTGCACATCCGAGTTGACTTCTGTTTCAGAAATCTCATCATTCAGTGCAGGAAGATTTTATGCTGAGTACACTGATGAGAGCCCTTGTCTCAGTTTTCCTTTTACCTACGCTTGGTTATACAGACTGAACTTTTCACTTATGAGGGGGTATGGGACCAGTTGTACAGGGGCAAACAAGAAACAAAGTCATCTCACTGTTTAGCTCCTCCTAGGAAGTGAGTAAACTTGCCCGGAGGAGAGACATGGCCATTGCTCACCTAGATTTACACTGCTGAGGAAAATGCAGCAGCCATGGCATGAAGATCAACCCCAATGATGCTCTCAGACATGTGAGAAACCAGAATAATTGGGGAATAAAGTTTGTAGCATATTGTTCGTGGGTTTTTCCTATGGCAGGGTTCGACTTCTTACCACAAACTTCGGCCCTTATTTTGTAGAGGCCCCATGGCACACCTCCTTAATGGGTCAAGATCAATATTTTTGGCTGAAAAAAATAGAGGACAATTGATTTTGTTGTTCTCTCTTTCTCTCTTTCTCTTTCTCTTTCTCTTTCTCTTTCTCTTTCTCTTTCTCTTTCTCTCTTTCTTTTTCTTTTTTTTTTTCTTCCCAGATGTGAGTATTTAAATTTTTTCGGCCAGTCTGACGATTTACTAGGGACTGTGCTAGAGGGAGCCGGCAGGGCACCTCCCGAGGGCTCAGCGGAGCGTGGGGAGGTGCTCGGTCCCAGGGCGCTGTGTAGACATGCCAGCAGAGCCCTCTCGTGGAGACGCCACGAGGAACAGCAGCAGGAGGCACTTTTCCCAACCGCGCAGCTCGCACAGTTTTTCTAAAGAGCTAAACGTAATTCAGAAAATGGCAACTCTTCATTTGACAGGTCTACGAGTGGCATTTGGTGGTGTAACCAAATTGCCTAGAGAGGATGCTGGCTTAGCCAACACTTGCTATCCTGATTAGAATTTGTATGCTTGCAGCTTAAGGTCCTCAATTTAGGCTGAGAGTTCATTGGTGCTAAATACTGCCATCATAGGAAAGTGAACAAATCCTGTCCTCTGTTTCACATCCTTATGCCAGCAAAATTGCTTATGTAGGTGGAAACAGGCTGATGGAGAAGTGCTTTCATTGGCAAAGATAACTTCACCAAGCCATGGTAGTGTGTTGGTGTGCCTGTCTCAACAAGGGAAAACATCTTTCTTGAGGCAAGGCCTGTGCTTCCCTCAGTGAGATCAGCTAGAGAGAGCTCTGATGTACGAATACTGACTGAAAAAAAAAAGAAGTGAAACTAAGGTACTCAATTTCTCAGACTGTGTCTATGAGTTTCAGGATAAATCTGTGACATCAGCGTTAAGTCATGAAGGTCTTTGCCAGTCTGTTTGTCCAGCAGCCTCAGTACTTTGTATGCTCTGGATTGGTAGAGTAAAACTGCATCTCCCATGAAGAAAGAGCCACGGTGATGGGAGGACAGGTATGAATGTATAACTGGTTTTGCAATAGGGTTTCTGCTGTACAGCAGGAAGTCCTGAAGTGTAGTCTTAATCTTAGACTGTAATCTTCTGTGGTTTTATTACTTGCTGCCTCTCAAGGAAGAATAGCACTAATTAGATTATTGACATTTGCATTTATCACTGATTACATTTTAATACCACTTACTTTGTTCTTCATCTCACTTGGTTTAATTATCAGTTCAGGGATTTGATGAAAAGTCAATAGCTACTTTCATCAGGGCACCCCTGGTCCTTGCTAGGATTATTTTCCCCAGTATTTTTGTGGAAACTGCCAAAGCTTGCTCTCTAAAAACTGCTGGATCATTTCTGTTACATTAAAGGTTTGGTTCTTAGGAGTTGTGAAAACACTGAAGAAACACAGGTAAATAACTTTCTACATTAGAAGGGAAATGTGCTATAGGACAGTGAACTTCATGTCTTCTGCCCCTTTGTTTGCTGCCGTTCTTTCAGTAGGACTTAGTCTTCATTATGAATGACTCCTATGGTAACCTGTAAAACTGCCTGACACTTTGTACTTTCATATTCTCTCTCTTAATATTACCTCTTGATCTCCCCTTCTAGAGCTAGTGGAAGGGCAATGCACTTTTGTGGCACTAGTGGAAAAGCAGCCCAAGGAGACCATATGGCAGTTAAGCCTTCTCAGTCAGCAGGGAATGCGATCCCATTAAAACTATATTTAGCTGGCACTAGTCCAGCCTTGCGAGCTGTGACAACAATGTTTCTGTGACTGTCAAGGCAGCAGAATCAGATGTGGGGCTTACAGAGTGTCTGTAGCTGTACTGCACAGCATATTGCATTTCCAAGACCAATCCAGGGGAGAAAAGAAAGAAGCAGAAACTGAGGCAGCTGATCTATGAACCGGTTATATTCCCTCAGGAGGCTGTAACAGGGAAACAAAAGGAAAGCTAAGAAAGGAAACACAGAAAATGTGAGCAACTCAAAATGGCCTCAGTGATAGCTGATGTTTGTATTATGATACAGTCTTGTGTCAGGCTGCTGAAATGGATCTTTGCACCTTCCACTGTTGTGTGTCATACATTTTTCTTGGCTCCTGCATAGTCAGAGTTTCAGATCATCATTGATTATATAGGATTGGGGATCCTAAGAGAGATAAGACAGAGGGTCTGAAGACTGCAGGCAAAAATAGTCATAATCCTGTTCATTGCTTACTTGTAGCCCATCTTAGAAGCAGAGAACAAATTCATGTTTAATTTTATTGTTCCCCAGAGGTTCTGGCTCATGCTGTGCATGCTAAATTAGCCATGCTTGTGTTGTTTATCACTTGTCTAACATCCCTGATCCTGAAAGCACCTAATGTGAATGCTGCTGTCTATCACTTTCTTAGTCCACAAAGTTTTGTGGATACCAGGAGTGTCTGCCAAAGGGTTTTTGTTAGCCATCTCTCTCTTACTAATGTTCTGCCGTTTTGATTATGCTTTATTGGGATTTTGTTTGTTTGTTTGTTTTTTAGAGTTTTTTTTGAGCCCAGGGGAAAACATAGTACAACACTGGTGTGCATAGTAAATTTGCCTCAGAGTAAACTGGGGAATAAACCTAGAAGACACCCCCGTGAGTGACTGCCTTTGTGAGTCTGAAGTCTTTCCTGAGGACCTGTTTAAATTACATACCAAGAAAAGCATAGAAGGGAAAAAGGGTGCTCAAAAGGTGATTTGTTTGTGAGACGTTCAGGGTTGCCAACTGTATGGACATCCTGTCTCTTTGTTATTGCATCACTCCAAATGTACCCCTCATCCTCCAATTTTCGCCCCGACCCCACTAGATGGCTGCATGGTGTTTCATCTCCAGCTGGGCTTAAAATCAGGACATTGTCTAACAGAATTCCCCAAGTAAAACACGGGGATGTGGGAGAAATCTTCCATTCCCCCGGCAGAGTGTTTTCATCTAGATTCCAAGTTTTACTGGGGTTATTTGAGTATGAATGCCCTCATTTGGGTCCTTAGACAATACAGATTTAAATAGCCTTTTCCAGAGGTAGGGAAGAGCATTCACATTTCTGAAGATTCCTAATGCTACAAACACTGACCTTGTACTGCCCCCACATCACTCTGTAGGAAGAAGACTGCATTTTGGGGCAGACTCATCCAGATGCCCCTGAGGGCTATGGCAGCAGGTCCTACCCTTAGAGAGTTCTTAGGGAAATTCTGGTCTCCTCAAAGAAGCACAGTGTTTCTCTGCCATCAGAGAAACAAGTGCATGAGGAAGAAGCTAACACAGTTTTTTACCTGAAATTACCAGTAACATACTTGTCTCTGGAATAGATGAGAGGTGCTTCATAGACTGAATAAAACACAGCTGCTGAAAACCTGTCCATGCCTTTCTGGATCACTGGCTAGTGGCAATGTGAGATACCACAGAGCATCTCAAATAGCTTTTGATTTTTATTGGAGTGGGCATCTGATGGCAAACTAATGGAGTTTGTTGTCTTCTTACTTCCAGGGCAGAGAGCACGGGGGAGTCCCTCATGTAAATTGGTTTTATTTGTTTCTTTTACTTGCTTACAGAGTTACAGAGCTCCCTGACAAAAATCAGGATTCTTTTAGCTCTTGTATCTGCACTCAGGGCTGAGACCAAAAACTTTTTTCAATGTGATTTGTAGGATGAAGTAACAATGAGTAAAAGGAAATACAAGCAGACAAACAGAGAAGAATGAAAGGTTCCATAGGTAAAGATATCTGCAATTGTATTACAGTCATTTTAGCCACATGGATGCCCCAATATTAGCTCTGCCTGCACAGGGAGCAAGAGATGAAGAGAAATAAGGAGCTGGAAATAACACATGGGAATGTCACAGGTGGTGAGTATGGAACACTGAGGTGACACTTTTGCAGGAGTCATGGACCATCAGGAGGAGAAATGAAAGGAGACATCTCAGCTACCTTTTGATTGGCAGATAAGTGCTGTGTTAATGTGGCAATTGCTTTGCAAGTCCTGTTACGGCTGTTTCAGGCTCCTGCAACCTGTTCAAGCCGTGTGAAGATAGGCAGCCTGATCCTGCACATGCTATATAATGTAGGAGTGCTATATCACTCCCAAGTACTCGTTAGTATCAGATGTTTCCTGGAAGTTCAGTGTTCTATTCACTTGGTTTTACTGCTGACTTAAAATATTAAATACCACAGGTTCACATGCCAGTCAATAATGGATGACGTCTACAGGAGTATCCACTAACAAAGTTAACGCTCTTCTTAATAAGAGTATTAATAAAATGTTTAAATTCTTGGAAAACTGAGTAAAAAAAAAGAGAGGAACAATTGTCTTGCTTAATAGAAAACGTCTTAAAATCAATTAAATTTTAGCCCTACAGGTAAAATTTCTTCACAGAAGTCCAAGGAGGTCATGGAGAAACATAGGGAAGGTTGCTATTATCCTATACTCTATTACTTAGGAGCAGGGTACCGTCTAGTCCTTCATATTATGTCAATCTAATTATTTTTTCCTAAAGGTCAATTAATATTTTAAAGCCTGAAGTGCACCTCTTGCCTTAAGCATGACATTAAGCTCAGGTGTAATCATAGATGACTAATTTAATTATCATGCTGATTGCTATAATTTTTATAATACACCATGTTTAAAGGTCTAATTGGCTAAGAACTATAGTTTAATGAACAGTCCAATTTCACTATACGAAACACTCTTAATGATGCCTGTAATTCACACTACTTTTGCTTTCTTCAATTGCCAAATCTGAACTATTTAAGCATATGTCCAGTCCTGATGGTAACCTAAAGCAATTTGTTGTAATTTCAAGTTCAGTGGTCCAGTTGTTTCCAAAAAGAAAAGAAAATGATTATGAGTAATTTTTACCTGAAAATTTCTTGCATCCCAATTCTTTGGGAAAAGTAATTAAAATTGGAGGTTCACTTATTCTTGTGAACATGCTCATGAAGTTCTAGTGAAAATCTTCCTACAGGTACACATAACCTTGAGAGCTGGTAAGCAGTGTTGACTTTTCCAAGATATTCATAATTACCAGGGGCTAATATTTCATATTAACAAAAGCTCACAGCCAGGTGAATTGCCTACACAGTGTGATAACTGTGTACACGTAGGGGTATGGTTGAAATGTTAACTGAGGAGACAGGTAAGTAATATCAAAAAGCCACTTCCTTATCCACTGACACTGGGCAGTGCTGAGGCACTGTAACACCCTTTCTCAGCTATCTCTACTCTTGACAAGAATACCTGAGGGAGTAAGGCTCTCTGCTAAAACCTTCAGCTACACAACCTAGCTGTAACTGATTAAGGGAGTCCTTCAGGGTGTTTCTCTCCAATCTCCTGAGCCAGATGATTTATTTGTATTGATCTGGATTTTTAATAGTAAGATTGCCTTGACCCTTAATAAGTACAACAATAATATTATTGTGTACCTTCTAATGCCTATGAAGCTTCAACTGCTCTTCACTATTTAGCACGTTACTAACAAGACAGTTAATTAAGTTATTAATTAACCTAATTAATTAGGTTACTATTTCGTGTGTGAGTGTACTTCTACTGTAAGACAGTGTAGGTGGGAGCCCAGGGGAGTCAAAGCTGAATAGTGTGTTCAGGACTCCCAGTCACCAGAAATGTACAAGTGAGCCAGACCTTCCACAGTCACCACTGAAAGTATCCCTTCTGCACGCTGGTAATGTGCTCTTCAAAAATCTTTCTCACTTCCCAAAACTCATTTTCTCTGTTTGCAGTGCTGAAAAAAAAAGAGGATTCCTTATAAGATTATAAATGTTAGGAGTGTACTATGCAACCTCTTAATTAGTTCCATTTCCCCAGTGTGCACTCAGTAATCCATTTAACCTGGATGCTATTAACAGCCTTTTCTACCCATCCTGCTTCTGCCGTAGCCTTTTTCAGACAAGTGACTTCACTATCACATGACATTTCTGTCACTACCCTGATCCTACTTTCAGTATTTCAGCTCTTCATACAAGCGTGTCAGGAGAAGCTCCAGGTACAGCAAAAGGACTCATATACAGTGAATGCAATTCAGCAGTGCTAAGAGGTTTAAATAAGTCCTAAATCTCTTAATACATACTAGTATCAGTTCCTATGTTCACACATCAGTACAATCCAATGCTGAATGCTCAAAACTAGCCATACATAGGGTTAGCTTTATTCTTTGGTATTTGAGCCTGATAATGTTTGACACCAGGATAAGACAAATAGACCTACTGTGTATGGAGAAAACGAAAAGCTGTATTGTTCCCTTTTAGATTATATTTTCTGTGGCAGATATTAATTATATTAGGACTAGTGCTTTCATGGATGGATGAACCCAATGATGTGGAAAGTAAGGTTTGTTTCCTCATCTCAGAAACTGCTTAAAAATTAATTAGTGGTTGTGGTGGATTGACCCTGGTAGGACACCAGGTGCCCATCAGAGCTGCTCTACCAATCCCCTCCTCAGCTGGACAGGGGAGAAAAAAAGTAATGAAAGTCTTGTGGTTTGGGATAATGACAGGGAAGATCACTCACCAATTACTATCACAGGCAAAACAGACTCGACTTGGGGAAATTATTTGAATTTATTGCCAATCAAATCAGAACAGGATAATGAGAAACTCCCCAAATTTCAGAACACCTTTTCCCCACCTTTCCCTTCTTCCTGGGCTCAACCTCACTCCCAAATTCTCTATCTCCTCCCTGCAGTGGTGCAGAGGGATAGGTGGTGGGGGCTGTAGGTTGTGTCCTGTTCATCATACATTGTCTCTGCTGCTCCTTCCCCTTCAGGAGGACTCCTCACACACTTCCCATGCTCCAGCATGGGGTCTCTCACACGGGACACAGTCCTCCATGAACATGGGTCCTTCCCATGGGCTGCTGTTCTTCATGACCTGCTCCAGCCTGGGCTTCCCATGGGTCACAGATTCCTTTGGGCATCCACGTGCTCTGGCACTGGGTGCTCCATGGGTGCAGGTGGATCCCTGCTCCACCATGGATCTGCATGGGCTGCAGGGACGCAGCTGCCTCACCATGGGCTGCACCAGGGGCTGCAGGGGAATCTCTGCTGTGGTACCCAAAGCACCTCCTGCTCCTTCTTCACTGACCTTGGTGCCTGCAGAGCTGTTTTTCTAAGTAGTTTCACTCCTCTGTTCTCAGTGGTACTTCATATTAAAAACAGATTGTGAGAGAGGTTCTAAACTTTTCTCTCTGAACACTAACCCCAAAATCTAGCACAAGCTCTAGTCTTGGATTGAACCTTATTCTCAAACAGATATAAATGGCCTAGACATTATTTTGATCACCATGGTTTGCCAGCTTTCTAAAATTTGTCTCTCTCCTAGACCTAACCAAGGGAGTGGGCTGAGCCTTAGCCCAAGACCCACAGATGAGTTAAAAGTATAAACTTAGGAGAGACATATGTGAGCCTTACTTATGTGCATTTTATATTACTAAATCTCATGTGTTTATGTTTTTTGTTCAGTTTAAGGTTATCTATTTATCTGTCTACACAGTTCTGATTTTTCTCTGTACTGTTCTTATCTTCCAAGTTTATGTTGTCAGCAAATTGCATTAACAAAGTGTTATTTTGCTGCCCAGATTATTAACGGAAACATTAAGGACTCACTGCCCGCGATTATCTTTAGAAGCCTTTGTTACTAATCTCTCTGAAACTCAACAATTCCTTCTTCAGCATGACTCACAGTGTTCCAAACAATTAGATCAGTTTCTACTCACCTTAATTAAATAACAATCTTAAGATCATTAACCCCTTTGTTTCCTTCTTAATTATGATTGTTTCCATGTTCATATCCTGATCTCCAACGACTGGATTATCTTTGTCCCTAGGAAGAGAGGAAAACAAGTGGGAACATGATAAATTGTGATTCATGATAACATAACAATACAATGTTATTATTTTTTAAACATAAAGGTGGTCCAAAACTGGTTGGCCAGAGTTGCTGTGGACTCTTCATCCTTGGAGATGCTCAAGAATCAACAAGAATCAACAGCCCTGAGCAAATTGCTCTGGTTAGATTTGCTTTGAGTTAGTGGACAGGGCATGAATAGAGGACGATGACTTCTGGAAGTGCATTTCAAATGCATATATTTAATGATTCTGTTTTTAACATCATGATCCTTACTGAAAGCAGAGGCTAATGCATCTTAATGATTTTTTACTTCTACACTGTTTTCCTATCACAGTTGTATTTCTCTTCTTGTTCTCCTTCATTTATAAGATTGAAGTGCTTTTACTGTATTTGGAGCATATTTTTGATTTCTTATTTTTAAATAGTGTGGAAACACAAGTACAGTGACATTGGTATCATGTGTTCATAAAACAGTACTGTCTTACTAAATAAGTAATGGCAAAATACTGATTCATGAAGTCAGAACTTGAACCATCGGACTGAGAAAGACAGTAGTTGTTCAAATAATTCACCAAAAGGTAAGGTTTAAAATAAAAGACTATAGAAATGAATAATCCTTCTTTGTCATAGAAATCAAGCTTCTTTGAAAATCAGATTTATACCCATATGTGAGTCTCACTTTTTGCACAAAGACATGCAGAAATTCTTAAAAGATACTAAAATGCCTCTGCAAAAGAAAGGGTGAAGAGACACTAAGGAAACCAGTCTTACAAAATATTGCACTTATTAAATTCTGAAGCTTTTTCCCAGAAGCTTTGACTCTCTGTGATTCCGCAGACTGCAGGTGGAGCAGAAACGAAGTTTGTGAAAACATGACCAAGCAAATGTCCTTGCAATTTTTCTTGTTATCAGAAGTACAGAATCAACAGTTTTTGAGGTAGCCTGATAACTTGAAAAAAATGACAATTATTTCTGTTAACATCCTGGTAAAAAATCCCAGCAGGCTGCTGAGGTCTCAGAATTGGTGCTGAATACCTGAACTTGGCTCTGTCTTGTTAATCACTTACTTTAACTTTTTATCCATCAAAGTTTCCCTCTGACTGTTCTCATTTGTAGCAAAATTATGCCTTGGAGATTTTACCTGAATTTCACTGCACTTCAAGACCTGCAAATACTGTGCCAAATAGACCTGCTTATACAGAGATGGGTACTCTACTGCTATTTACAAAACTGACAGTGCAACATCATTGCAACCAGCAGGAATCATCCAAGAAAATGAGTGAATACTGAGGATACAACAGAGACATTCTGCTAATTTTAAATTACCTGGTACCTTTTAAAGAATTGGGCCAAAACATTTTTCTTGCACAAAATATCCTTCCAACTAATCATGCTTATTAAAAACATGGGCATAGGTTTACAGAGAAATTGAATTTTTCTTGTCACATCTTACTTAGTCTGAACTTGAACTATGAACACTTTCACAGCTCCAAGGAGAATTCTCTTCAAGCTCCATGACAAATTGCAAATACTTACTAGCAGTTTCATCCTGCTATAGCCTCCTAGTCATATGAATTCTCTTTTAAGTTTATTCTTCATCTTGATATATGTCCCAGAATGTTCTTTGACAACCATCTTCCAGTCAAAATCTCACCATGCTTCCAAATTCTTCTAAAAAAATCTGTGATGTCATAGAAATATATTAGATAGCCTCAGAAAGGACCTCAAATTATCGTGGTCAGATACAGACATGTTTAAGTCTCTTATAGAACTATAAAAATGCCATCTTTCTTATCATCTAAATCTTTTGCATCTGAATATATTTTGCCCTATTAGAGTTATTAGTTCATGATCAGATAATTGCAAGATTAATTGTGATAAAGGGACAAATGTGAAGAGCTGGATTTCTTTTGCTGAAGTTCTACTTGTTTACAAGGGATGTACATGAAGGTGTTTTCTTGCATGTATTAAACAGGCAATTTCTTTGCTTTCAAATGCAACATCTGAACTGTCTGTCAGTCTGGGACAGAGAAGCTCTAATTTTTTGCGCCTTCTTGAAATCTTTTTATTTTCTGAAGGATTGTACTGTTGCCTTCAGCCTCAAATGCATATAGATATCCAGCAGTGTAGTGTCCTAGATTCTGATCATGATCCTGTTGTTTTGAGTGGTGTTTGGAGTTACTCTCTGTGGACAGACTTGACTGCTGGTTCCATTGACATCACACATCCACCACCTGTGAATGAGCCTGTTATTGTGTATTTAGCCAAAGACCCACTTCAACCCTGTTTTAGACAACACATTACTCAGACACAGCTTTTGCAATTAACTCATCCAAAACACCTCTCTACCTGACCTGAGGTCTGAGTCTCCTGGCAAATTTTTCCACCCTCAGTGAGTTATTGAAAGCTCTGTAAACAGCAGGATAGATTGAATGAGTCACCCCAGTTTAATCCCTCCTGTGAAATTTTACTCTTCTATGCTAATTGTTACGAATAATTTATTTCAGCTTTCTTTTTGCCACCATCTAGTCACTGATAATTCAGCAAATACCAAATTTCACTGCAAACTAAAATAGAGCTGCATCGTAAAAAAATCTTTCTGTATTTCTGTTAAATTAATCTAGGTTCTGGTTCCGAAAATACTAATAAAGATAGAAATGATTTCCCATAATGTTCAAAGCTCTTATGCTTGTAGATGGACCCAAATTCAGCAGTTAACCCAAGTATGTTTTGCCAGCTACTACCTTCCTTCACTTGCAGTAGGGTGTTTGCTTTTTTGTTCCAGACAGTGTGATATTTTTAATTTGCCAGTGTTTATTTAAACAACATGTTGAAGAAGGTTCATGTAACTTGACATCACTATGGAAGGCTTTATCCTGCCCAAAACTTGATGTGTGATGCCCAGCTATTACTCAATACTTCCCACAAGTTATTCATAACATAATAAGGCATTTATATTTCAAATGTGTCTTTCAGAGTAATGGATAATTTTCTCATGTTTTATCTAATTTATCGTGCAAAAAACCACTACACATCTTCACTTGTTTTGTATAGATTAGACATATTTTCTTTCCCCATATTCAGCTATGTTTTAAAATTCTATTACAGAACTTCTAGAGTCCATGAGAATGTTTAGAAATAAGTGTACATAGCAATATGTAAACAGTAGCAGTCTCAAATTCAATGGATTGGAAAAGTTTCTGGTTTCATTATATAGTTTAATAGAAAAGTTAGAAATTTGGTTTTGGCTCCCTCCTTCCATCATCTGCTAATAACAAAAATTTTATTTTTTTTATGGTAATAGGATATATTTCCTCTCAAAACAAAATGCATTTTTTTCCTCATAATGTCCTCAGTATCACAAGTCAGAGCCTGTTACAATGGCACAGAGAGATTGTGGTAGGCACTGAGCTGCAGTGCCGGGTACGAACCCTGAAGTGCAACAGCACAGCAAAGTAACAGGGTGTAGAAGCTGCAGCAAGTCAGCAGTGGTGGAAATGCTCAGAATGTTTCCCCAGGGGCAGCACAAGCTCCTAGGGGATAGGCTGAGGGCACATGCCCTGGAATAAAGCATGGATGTGACTAATTCCACCCCACATTTGTTGTCAGGGATAATTTGTGTGATTCTGGGATGTGCTGGATAATTCCTCTTATGGTTACGATAAGAACATTGCTCTGAGGATCCCTGGATGGCAATGCACATCTTGCCCATTTATAGGCCCAGTAATGCCTGTAGTTACCATGGCAATCAGCAAACTGGTATCAGCATGGACTTGCTTCTCCCCACTCCTAGCAACTCCATTCTTGCTATGGACACCCAGCACATGTGGTCAATACAGAGACCCAAGACTGACAGGCAGCAATAGAGCACCATTTTGAGAGGCCACTAGTCTCTTTGGGACTTACTTCTCCAAATCAAGAGAAAAATTACTTAAAAACTTCTGCAACACCACCTGTCTGAGGACTGGAATATGCTGCCACTGTGAACTACACCTTGGACTGCTCCTTGAGACTCTCATAAGTGTTGCACTATTGATAGATGGAGCAAATATTAGAAGTTAGGTGCTGTGTGGAAAGGGAAATTATTAATCTCTAATTGCTTTAACACAATGCTGTTGCTGGCATTCAAATATTGGCAGAAACTGAGATGAATTTGCTGTATTTAAATTGTGCAGTGAAGAACTGGTAACTATTATCATCAATTAATGTAACACTCCTGTCTGTCCCAGTTTTCTGAGATGTTGCCACTCCTGCTCAAGAATGACATTTTTACTGTTTTTTTAGTGGTACAAAATTATAGTCCTGGAACCTTAAAGTCCCACTTAGCTCCTACGTACTCTTCTGTTTGCAGGCTGAGTAAACACTGAAGTTCTTCAATAAAGAGGTATATAATCACTTTCAGACCAAGAAATTTTAAGGATTCTATGGGGAGCTTTAGTGCAACTGGTGTGAATGGAAATCTTTTCTGCTGATGATGGTGTGATCCAGGCAGGATACCAACCCAGACTTTCTCCCAGTGAGAGCTTTACCAACTTGTTATCAAAACTGGTCTCCACTTAAGCCAAAGCTTCAGAGCAACAATTCCATCTGCGATTTGAAATATTTACTATTCATTTTGCCCACAGAGCTCAGCTGCAAAGTGATATAGAACAAAGAGATTAAAACCCTCTTTTTCCTACTAACCACTCACCAGAGATTAAAAAAAAGCCAGGCAGCCAGTTGATTTGACATTTATCTGCACATCTTGGGGACCGGAGAGTCACTGAAAGGATATTCCTGCCCTTGTTCTGCACTGCTTTCCAGAAATCTCTACCCTCTCAGCTGTTCCAAATCAAACGACCCTGTTCTAGCTGATGGACAGGAATAAGTTGCAGAGGGAAAAGGAGGATGGAAACCACTTAAAATAGAAGTAAAAAAGCTTTATTGTTTCTCACCATAAAAACATTGATCAAAAACTAGGTACCACATAACAGTCTTAAGAAAGCTATAAATAACAATTAATGAAAAAGAGAAAACAATATATTATTTGATATCTCTCTGAATTAAGGAGACACTTGTCCCCCCATATTAAATATTAGCAGATATTATTGATATTTATATTAAATCAAATCAAATCCTTTTAATGTTACTATTCAAGATGTGGTCAAGACTCAGAGCCAGTTGACTCAAGAAACTGATTTCTGAATAACCCATGCCTGAATAAGATATTAAAGCAAAGATGTCTATTTATGATTGTTCACAATTTAATTACTTGGTTTTCCTGGGAGCAACTGTAACCCATTTAAGGTGTTGTGCACACCACTAAGATGGGCCAGGAATTTTTGTGAAGAAGAAGTGAGGAAAAGACCATGTTGGCTATGGAAGAAAAGGGGACAACTGTTTAGTTGTGTGTATTTAAGCAAACCTTGCTGTTGGAGTCAAAGAATGATTCCTAGCTCCCCAGGATTGCAATTTGGATATCATGGGCTTCCTGAATTTTCAGGTTCTTTTTTCTGTAATGAGCAATTCTCACTTTAACACCATTTAAACAGATTTATTTGCTGAATAAAAAGTTATTATTTTCAATGTTCTTTTTTCATGTGAATGGCAAACAAAGTGCATTTTACAGACTGTGTTGGTATAAATTTAGCAAATCAGTTATCACAAAGAATTCTGTGACAAGTGGTGTCCCTCACTGAGTCATATTGGGAACAATGGTTACTTATTACCTTCATTAATGATAGATGAAGGGCTTGAGTGCACCCTCAGCAAATTTGCAGATGACACCAAGCTGAGTGGTGCAGTTGACACACCTGACAGATGGGATGCCATCCAGAGGGACCTGGACAAACCCAAGAAGCGGGCTGGTGTCATGAGGTTTAACAAGATCAAGTGCAAGGTATAGGCAATAAGAAGCTTGGTGAAAACCTAATTTTATTCAGATAATTAAATGGTAAAAGTTAAGGACCACTGAGTTGAAACTGTTTAAATCAGAATGTACATAGGTATTCTATTGTAATTTCATTGCCATTTATGCTTTCATCAGCATCTTGTTGCTTTCTAAAATTGTTAAAATGTACTGCCTTTAGACTCTCTGATAACATATTTCAGTGTTTCCAGGCAGTAGTTTTGAAACAAACACAAAAATTCTTGGTCCGCTAATCTGCCAAATTATTTTTTGGATAGAAATGTTTTATGTCAATTACTCATAGCATGTAGCTGACAGAAATACTCTTTAACAGAGGGAGAAACCATAGGTTGAAGAGCCACAGGGCAATAGGCAGCAGGATTTGTTGTAGTAAGTTAATTAAAAAACAAATTAAAACATTTTTACTGATGAGAATGAGAAAAAGAGAAGTGAGGAATAAAGAGATGGAGACATGAAAGAGAAAGAAAAAACAAGAATGCATTGTCGGAGGTGGGTGTGGAGAGGAATAAATAAATATTTAAGAAAAATGAAGGCCTGAAGTCTTCTCTGTTTTTATTGTATTGCCTTTTCTTTGTATTTTCATGCTTTTTTCCTCCTGTAAATTCCTTCTTACAGCTTATTTAATCCTGCTGTAAAGTTACAAGAAAGAAAATTCCTATACACACTTTTGTATGAAATAGATTGCAGCAATTTTTCCACTTAACAATAAAGTGCTGGCCCTCAATAGATTCAAAAGATCACTGCACCTCTAGGTGTTTTTGGCCTTTGGGGATGCATCTGTACTGGTGAAGCACAGAGGGTGAGGGCAGGGCCACCAGCAGCAGCTCAGGAGTGCCCAGCCATGCAGTCAAACTCATATTTTTTAAGGAAATGGTTAGTATTGCTCTCTTAAACACACTTGCTTATTCCCATACCCCTTTTTCCTGCAGAAGTTATTTTTCTTCACATTATACAGTAGAGACAGACAAATGTTGAAGCTTCATCTGCTTCAGTGTAAAACTCGTGGTCTCAGCTTAAACCTTCAGTGACTGAACCAATAGACCTTCCTTGAGTATGTGCAAGGTACCTTGAGATTCATGGATTTTACATGGAATAAAAATGGCATGGTCATAAAGAAAAATGCAGGTCTATTTGGTGGTAGGAAAATATGATGCCAAATTAAAAATGTTTCCCTGCATCTGGTCTGCTATCCCAAAGAGGACTACTTTTCTAGATCATAGTGAGTAGCTGCTGGAGATGTTTCCAAGTGTTTCCTTTGCAATAATGTCTGACCAAGGCCTTTGAAAGTTTGCTGTTGTAGATGTCCAGGAAACCTCTTCCAGTGTAGAGTCAGCTGATACTGTCAATGACTTGCTGCTTTGCTGGCTCCCACCCTCCCAGTGCCCTGACCTGTCCCCTTGCCCCTGTCCTGGGGACATGTTACAGAGCATCAGAAGAGATGCACTCTCTTCTGATGCTCTGTAACAGAGAGCCTCAGGCCTCCCCACAGAGATCAAACCACACAGATGTTGCATTTCTGTTGCTACAAGGGCATGCATTGAGCTGCTGCTGCTGGACTGTGCCATCCTGTGACCAAATGCTGCTGATGCCGCTACTGCAAAGTGACATTGTGGCAGCCAGGTCTTCTCCTGCCCTGCTGAGGCAGGCAAATCTGATCCCTCCCATATCTTTGTGATTCTGACTGACACCATGACATCCATAGTGCTGCTCTGCAGGCTCCTAGGCTGATTCTCACTTACCTTTTTAACTTCAGGAACAGAAAAAATGGAAATTATTCCTGAGGCCCTATCCAGAACAGCATCTTATCATACAACATCATGACCCAAAATCCATACACAAAGGTAATTAGGGAAGGAAAAAACCACCACACTCTATTGAAATTCCTCACACTATGTATCCCTTAATACCACACTATGGGTAAATCATGTGCTGACTAACTAAATATTTTTGTACCAAATCTCAAGAAAGCCCCTCCAATAGAAATTCAAGTGAAGTGAAGATGGCTTGAAGAAACAGCAGGGCCTCATTGCTGGCAGGTGTTGATACAGTTCTTGATGTGACCACGACAAGTTCACAAACCAGGACAACGTGGCTTGCAAACAGCTGCTCCTAGCATAAATACAAAATCGTATTTCATAGCTCAACAGAACTATCAGAAGTACTGCCTTTTTGCAGAAAACCAATTTCACTAAAAACTTTATTGCAGACTGATCTGAAGCTGAGAGGTACCTATGCCATGCAGATACTTTAGCACCTTATCTAGTCTGGTAACCAAATACTGCAGTTATTGAGCACCTGGAGATATTAATTTCTATAGGCAATCTTCCAGTCCATGTCTAGATACATGTATTCAAGATATTTCTGCTTTTTCCCTATTTTTCCTTTTGGGGGAGTATTTGTACCAAATGCTAAATTCTATAACCTTGCCTTACATATTGAACTCTTTCTTTTACTTCCATAAAAATTTTTCAGGTCTTCTGTAAGAATTAATTCAAGGACTTATTGAATGTTTAAAGGTATGGTAGGGAAAGTAGACATTTTCTTTTAGTAATGTCATGATTCCTGAATCTAGGTCTTAACTTCTGTGGAAAATTAGTCCTCCTAGCACCCAGAAGCATTTGCAGGAAATTGCATTTTGGATTATTTTTAATATTTAATTCATAAAATAGAAGCATCTTTTTTTTTTTTTTTATTTGGTGGGAGTTTGTTGACACTCTAGGAAAAACCAGGATTTCTCTATAATATCAGTAAGACCCTGATGTCTGCCCAGAATAAATATGATCACAATCTATTATATTTTTCCAAAACCCAGGAAGTTTATAGCACATAGAATGAGATTCCCCTGCCCATTGTAGGAAGAGAATAAATTACTTTACAGAGAATAAGTTATTTTAGAGAGGTGCCTGTTTTTCTCCAGCAGCTGTGAAAGGAATGTCTTACCACCTTGTCTCAGCCTGAACACCTAAATTCTAGATGGTTAAACCAGAGCAGAAAAATCTGTTCCTAAGAGTAGAAAAGCTCAGTTTTTCCAAGAGCCAGAGGAATTCCGTGTGTGTGCTTAAAAAGAAACATGTATTCTGTGTTTCTCTGCATTCTATTTTGTGTTTTATCTGTCACCTCCTACACTTCATGACAAAAAATGGAAAATATTTCTTACTTGTTGGAAAGAAATGTTCTTGATCTTTGGGCTGTATATAAAAAATATAGTTGGGTTTTTAAAAAATGTTAAGTGATCACTGCATTGGTATGAATAATACCTTTTGTAATTGGATGTGTTTGGGTGACATACAGCAAGCAATTTCCATTGCATCTGTTGTTTATCACTTATATTTGAGCTAATTCCAGACAGTCTTCACACCTTCATTTAGTTTCTAAAGAAAGCAGGTTATATATTAATCAGTTATAAAAACTAAAATGTAGTTTAGATATTAAAATGTATGAATGTTTTGCTATATTTGTGGCTTGTTACTGCCATACTAGAATAAGGAACTACTAGAATTTTATCCTACATTATTAAATTTATATTTCAGGTGACTTTCTGCTTAAAAATTGTTTCTATTAGTTCTAGAACAAAAGCCACAATTTTCCCAGGCACAGAGGAACTGTTCATTCCTATTGAGTATTCAGGAGGGACTCTATGTGCCAGAAACTCAATATGGTCAATGAAAACAGACAGTTTCTGAGTCCACATTTTTTTATTATATTAAACAGAAGTTTTTTCTGTTCTGAAGATCACATCTGCTCAAGATGCAGACCACGATGTTCTCTTATGCAATAACATAAAGTCATTTTTTGCCCAAGGAAAAATGAATCAATGTTGTGTTTTACATATTAATTTTAGTCATACTTGTTCTGCCATATGAAACACTGTGACAATCAACATCATTTATGTTCTGATTGCTTAAGTGGAATCCACTTAACCCTGCCAGTGATTTTTAGTCATAGTCTGGCTATTGTAGTAAAAATCTCCTGAAGAGAAAAATGTTGCCTTGATCACGTATAACCAGAATAATTTTTTCTTATAAATTTTAGACAACCAAAGAAGATTATTTGAGAAGAATATATATACACTTGAAGACTTTTTTAGGGTTTTTTGATTAATTAAGTGCAGAAATTTGATGGAAGATTAGAAGTAAAATATTTCAGGTGAAACCTGAAATTTTTGGGATAAAATCAATAAAAAATTTGGAATATGTATTTCAGCTGCAATTTCCAATGATATTTACTACTGAAAACTAACATTAAATACATATACAATCTGCAAAATGAGGTAATCCTAACCCCTTTCTTCTAAAAGACAGCACAAGCTTTGCTGTTGGTTTTGGTAGCAATAAACAAGAGCCTGAGTAGAGCAGTATTTGCTTGGAAGTGAGGTTTGATTCTTCAAGACTTGCCCTCAGCTTTTGTGAGTAAAGGAAGTCCCTGAATGGGGTAAAATAAAAAAGTGCCTCTGTCCTGCAGGAATTACCCAACCCTTCTTCCAGTCTGTTCTCTGTGGATTTTGATGGACCTGAACAATTCCACAAAGGCCATTTTTTTGCTTACCATGAAATTGTGCTTGAACAGTAGAAGTCCTGCAGCTTAGATGGGGCAGTCTCTACTGGGACCTTGTACAGGGCATCATGACCCTCTGTCACTACCTGCTCAGCATTATTTGTTCCCATCCTTTCGAGAAGGATTGTTCTGTTGAAAAAGAAAAGACTGCAGCCAAGCTATATGGTAATGTAATTTCCACATTTTCTAAGTACCAAAATATAGATAAGTAGATTGTGCCTGGGAGGCATTAATTAGATTCCTATGATAGGTGCCATGGTTTTACTGAGTGCTTTGTTCTCTATTTATTTATTTATTTGTTCTGAAGTTCCTAGTTAAGCTTCAAACACTTTTCCTACAATCCTCTTGTGTATAATTACATACTAATAGATAATTCCAAAGCAAAATCCTGGTCTCATGGATGTTACTCACAAAAATTAGGTCAATTGCCTCAGTTGTCAGAAAGCCAAGTGAAAACAGCCTGAGCCTGAGCTTCTGCCCTGGCCTTAGATATGCTTTTAACATCTCAATATGTATGCTTCTTTCTATCTTCACCAGCAGCAAGCAATAACCAAAGGTGGGCCAGCTTTTGTTGTCCAGGTGTGAGATCCAAAGGACACACAGCAATCTGGTAGGTGCTCAGACAGCACATCAGGGCTGCCAGAGCTCCTCGTCAGCAGGTGTGCGTGGAAGAGAACTTGAGGAAGTGGAGGCAAGAGAGAAAGGGAAAGATTTTCAATGAGATTTGCACCTTCTTTTACTGGATTTGATATATCCTACTTTGTATCCCCATAATAAAGACTTGTTCAAATAAGCTTTAGAGGATAAATGAGTATTCAGAAGTGAAGAAGAGTAACAATACTGGTTATTTAAATGCACTTCTGCTTAATTTTCCTTTAAAGACTAGAGAACATGAAACACCACCAGATTATTCACATATTTATCAAGTATTTTGCTTATCTGATGTTTGCAAGGCTTAAATATAAAAACGAGGGAAAAAAAGCCTCCAAATGATCTTTTTTCTCTTGACAGACATTCTCTTACAGAATGACTTCAAAATATGTTGTGCTGGTAGGAAGTTTACATCAATGATGAATTATCTAAAGAGATAAAGCATTGATTGTTTTCATGCCTGTTATTTGCAGCTGTGATATTTATAAATGTACCATGCCCTATATACAGCATTGTGAAATGGAACATCCTTCTCAATAATAAGCAAATTAAAATAATATTAGGCTGTTACAGAAACTTATACATAAAATCCCTCTTCCCCCAAAGACTGATACGCATTTGATCTATCTTTCCTCCAAAATCAACATTTACTGCGGACATTAAAAGATTATGTCCCTATAATCCATGGCAAACAATTTTCCTTCAAGCCCCCTCTACTGTCAGATGCACTGTAATCCTTCTTTTACTTTATCAAATATAATCCTACTTCTACATTAGATAGCACAACGCAGATGTGCTGCTGCTGCTGCTAGGACACAACTGCCTTCCCCCACCAGCTTCATCTCTAACACAAAGGAACCTCCGGGTAGCTGTGGCACAGATTAACGCTGCAGCCCACATTTCAGTTTTATCAGTTGGAGCAGCTCCAAGCAAAACAAATCAAGGTGCAAACATGTTTATTTTCATTTTGATGAACCAGAGCTAGGTTTCTCTGTTATTAACATTCCAAACTACTTGGTTTGTCCTAATGCAGAAGAATCCATGTCTTCTGCAGTATTTGTGTTTTGGATTTTCTTTTCTTACTATAAATTTCAGTAAAGAGTGCAAGCTTGAAAACATATGCTCTGTTGTAATTTAATATGAGGAGTTTGTTGCCATTCACAAACCATTAAAGTTGAATTCACTGTATTAGCAGGTCATCAAAACTCCCTACATTGTATTACCATCCAATATTCAATTTTCTACCTCGAGTTATTCTTCATTAAAATATGGAGTGAATCACTGTACAGCAGGCACTTTGCCAGGCAAGAAGTTATTAAATCAAATGCAGGAGGCATAGATTTAACTGAAATACGGTACTAGACTCTTTTCTGCTCTGATTAGTGGCAAGACTTGTAAATCACCTGATTTAGTTTTTCCTGTGACTTACAGCTCAAAATGCTCTCAGCCCCTCAGCAAGGTTTTATCAAGGTAGCTGCTTTTCAAAGATATATGACTTTTGTTTGTTTTCTTGAGACCTGCAAAACTGCATTAATTTTTATGTACAGAAATGGCAGCCACCTTCAGTGCTGTCAAAAAGACATATTCCCTGTCTGACTCAGAGCATGGCTATAATCATGGGATTTCTCATTATTTAACTACAAGGATTTTTAGATGAAGATCCCATTATGTGCTCTGCCTGCTAGATTTCCTGCTGCAAAAGAAAAACGGCATGGAGTGTTTTTCTTTCTCGGGAAAATTTGATTACATTATCCAGAACTTGACATCACTGAAACAATTTGCTCTAATCAGAACAACTATTTCTGTCCTTAGGTTTTATCTGTTTCCCCTGTTTGACTTTAGACACTGCAGGCTGGAAAGAGCCTTGTGCTTTCCTAGTGGGCCCAGGGAGTACTGAAAACCTGTCATTCATTATTGTTGTCACATATCCCGAGAAACAGATGCTGACTGTCAAGAAGGGGAACATGACACGGGCAGCAGTACACTGACAGATAGAATGTGACAGCAGTAGGAGGATGTCTTTCTGTTCCTTGAAGTCAAAGGAGGTCCATCAGTGAGAAATCCATATTAGGATTAGGATTAGCAAAAAAGCACCAATGGGTCTCTGAGACAGAGAGATACAACCAGGCTGTGAAAGCATCTACATCAAGGAGACATGGGAAGACTGATGGGAAGAGCACGCAGAGAACGTAGATGACTTGGAGGTCATGGAAATACAGAAAATACAAATTTTGATTAATTTTGGCCATGGTCTGTTCAGTGATGAATGGCATGAAAAGAGGACTCTCTCTTCCAGTATAGCAGCCAGATGCCAACAAGGAAACCACAGAGGCAAGCTTAAAACAAAAGATTTTTTTTTTCTCCCATAGTATAGTTAAGCTGTAAACCTCCATGCTTAAGGATGTGAATGTTAAAAGTTTGTATTGATTCAAGGGAGGGCTTGATGGGTTTCTGAAGAACAAATCATCTATGTTAAAAAGAGTATAGAGAATACAGTGTAGGCAGGATCTGAATGTGGTTAGAGATTAGAGAGTGTTCGAGAAACACATTGCATTGCTCTTCCCACTCTTGCGAGTCTTTCCTGAGCACCAACTTTTGGCCAGTGTAGCAACAGGATGCTGGATTTATAGGAAACTTTAACCTGGTCCAAGAGAGCAACTTCGTCTTCTGAATATGACATCACAGATGTTTACCATGGATTTCAAAAAATATGCTAGACTAATGAAATTTGATTAATTTCAAACAACAGACTCACAAAATGGTTGCTTATCAGGGATGCTGGTCATTTCAGAAAGCAATCAAATTCATTGGGTTAACTTCAATGATTTTACTTCTGAAATTACTTCTGAAATGTTGACTTTTTCATGAACTTTTGAAAAAATCTACATCATGCAAGAGATACAAAGCTTATCTTGGTGGCTGTGATTAGCTATGACAGGTTGAAAGTTAATTAGAAAGCTTAACTGGATTTGATAAATGTCTGCAATTCACCAGTTGTTAATCCTGATAAAACATTGATGTGTAAACCAGGTCTACAACCAAGTCATGCAGGTGACAGCGCACTACTGTCACTGCCACCACATGCACATTCTCAGAACCACCTATATGTAACAAACTCATTTCAGGCACCTGTCTCAGGTGCTCACGAGTGCTCCTGAACACTCACACACATTAAATGGGGTTGCCCTCAGTGCTTGTTCCCATTCTTCTTGCAAACCATCAACCTGTGACAAGAGAATGAGCTGCATCTGCATTCCTGACTAGTATGACACACTTGGATAAAGCTGATATCCATGTCACACCACCCAAGGCACAGCCTGAAGTCACAGAAAGGCAACACAGAGATGCTGCTGTGCTAGCCCATTACTAAGCCACCAGGAGACAACACCAGGGAACATGGAAACGGAAGGCACATGATACCATGGTCCCCGTAACCAGTCCCACGCCACGTTTTGCATAGTCCATTCTGCTCTTTTCATTGGGATTCTCTGTTCAGAAGAGAAGTGCAGGGTTGTGGTAAACGAGAGCAGAGCACCTCGGGTGGAAATGAGCTGAGGAGGGAGGAGAACCTCCCTTATCACAGGAGGTCTCAACACCTTCCTCTGCATCAGGAGGTGAAGTTCCCCAAAGAGGGATTGCAGGATCAGGGAGGTGAGCTGATCTCCCCATCCACAACCCCCAGAAATCCCCCTGGGTCTTCTCTCTGCAAATGGTAACACTTCTGTTATACTTGGTGCTAAGCATGATCCTCTTTGGTGTTGTGTGTTGTGTGTTGTGACACAGCCTGATGATTCTGCCTGTCACAGCTGCAGGAACATTTTGTCACTGATCATGTTTTAGGGAAGAAGCTGAAATGATCTCCTCCCTCATACCTTCTCTCTCCTATTGAATCAGAGATATTGAACTTGCTTCAGAGGTCTAAAAAGAAGGGTCAACCTCTCTGAAAGTCTGGCCTATATTTTTGCTTTAAAGAGGGACCCTTTTAAACATTGATACGGGACCAGATTCATCCGATGTCAATACTGTTATTGGCCTGCACTGCCTCAAGGCTGTGCAATTCAGGCAATAAATTTTATTTCAATTTCCATTTGATCTTGAAGATCAGCTAGGAAGCACAATAATTTAACACATGTTGGAATGCAAAGGAACACATCTGAGAGGAAGGAATAAAACCCCTTCACATCAGAGATAAAAGAAGCTCTTTTCAGTCACAGTTGTTGTCTTAGAAGATAGAAATAGAAACTCATCAGTGGGTTTTTTTTGTTCTGTTGTCATAGTGCAGATTTTTCAAATGACCTGAAATTCTTCTTTTATATACTTTGGGACTCAAAGCCCCAATTTATCTAATACTCAGCATGCGATGCTGTGGATGAAATATAGATCTTCAGTATGAATAATTATTCTAAATCATAAAACACGTTCCTGTCAAAGTCAGTCTCCAAAGACAAAATGGGAATGATGACATTGTGCAATTTTTTACAAAAAAAACCCTCAATACAATTTGCTTTGCTGAACTCAGGCTGTGGTTCTGCTTCTCTCATTAGTTCATCTGGCAGATGTGAAAACAGCTGGTAAATTCTTCCTGTTTTCAGTTTGCCATCCTCAGTGCTGTATCCCTGGCCCATCAGTGAGGTCTAGGTGTTCCAGGGGGAAATTGATGATGTTTCCAGCAAGTTCCCTATATTAAGCAATCTCATCTCCTGTCTGGTATTTATGAAATTTGTTCCTTTTCACTGTCACATTTAAGGCAATTGGGCTGAAATATGGTTTAAATGTAATAGTGAAAGTAAGCTCTTGCTAGTGTTTACTTTTTTTCTTTTCCTTTTTCTACCAAGACCCAAAACTGTAGCATTTGCAGAGATTTTACAGAGGGTATCTCTTCACAAAGGGGTTCAGACACCACCAAACACCTGTCCTGCCCTGCAGAAGTCAGATATTCCAGCAGCTAGAGGATGGTGCTGAGGCAGCTTAGCTCAGCTCAGCCCCCAGGCATTCAGGCTTCATCAGTTCTGAGCAGGAGCAGAGCAAACCTGCACTCACCATCCAGACAGATCCACTTTTAGATTTTTTTATCGGTCTGCCAAAACCCAGTTTTTCAATTTGCTCAGTTGCACTCTGGATTTGGATTGTGGGCACCCTTGAGACAGAAATTCACATTTCACGTGTTCTTTATTCTCAGTTAACAAAGAATTCTTTACATCTAACTAGGGTTTGAAGATAAGACTGGAATACTTTTAATATTTAAAGAAACCCTGGTTTAAATTCAGACACTATAACATTACAGACCAAACTGACCAATAAAAGGCCTTCATTTTCCAAGAAAAAAAAATAAATTATTTTTTAAACACTAAAATTGAGGATTTTCAGCAGTTTGCAAGAAAATCCAGAGAAAGATATATAAGTATACCGCAAAACTAGCTGTTGTCTGTTTTACAGATAGACCTTGAAGATATCTTGTGAATGTTCACCAGTAAAGACTATAACCTTAGGGTGATTCTGGGGTTCCATGAGGAAGATAAATTCCTTGCCTATATTTGGATATGAAAAGTTTCTGTGGTTACTTTTTTCTTTGTTTTGTTGTTTTTTGTTTTTTTTTTAGCGAACTAACATTTTCAAGGTGTCTGTGAAGACAAAGCAATGCATAGATGTCACACGGTAGAAAAAGAGGAGGGAGAAAAATCAGGGAGCCAGGAATGATGCAGGCACAGATCTGCAGGAGACAAAGTTGGCAGGTGGCTGCTGTCTCCTGCTTTATCATAGATGTGTGATTTCTGCTGTTATACATGCCCAACAGAATTTGAAGGATTATTTATATTTTAAAAAGTATAGTATTGTTAATCTAAAAGAGTTTTTATTATAGAATATATTCATATATGTATGTAATACTGTGAAAAGAGCTATATTTCAATTCCATCCAAACATCACTAGATGGCACTGAGAGCCCCAACAATTCTTGGTCACAAGACGCCATCATTAAAACAAATTATTTAGGCTTCATTGTAATAAGGTTTCCTTAAAATGTGTAAGGTTTCTTTACCAAAAGCAAACCATTTTTGAACCTGCATTTACACAATGTGTTCTGACGTATACTGATTTCTAATTTTCTCAAATATCACTGTAGTAAATCAATAATTCATATGCTGAAAGGATGTGTATCATGCTTGCACTTATTGAAAGTGGGCTGTAGTTTTTAAGTGCATCCCTAGGGTTTTTGGATTATAAACCTGTTTAATAATTGTGGTATGTAGTAGCACGGTAGTTTGAGTAATAGAATAGTTTAACAGAGATGGGAGGATACTTAAATGGAAGTAAAGAAAATGCTGAGGACATAACTAAATGGCATCTTTCAAATCTATTCCTGTACTAAGTGTGCCACCAGCCAAGGGCCTAGTGAGGAGAGTCTGATCAAAATCCAGCTCCAGTGTCACCAAAGGAAATTCTGTGACCTTGGACACTTTTATCTGAATGTCTCCGTAGCTGCAGAGTTCAGATAAGCTGAAACTAAGATGCAGGCTTGTTTTTCATCATCATTCAATTTTCCCAAGCCAGAGGTTCACTCATTTTTGGCTCATATCTAGGAAATTATTCTCCAGAATTTTGTTGACTTGAGGTATACAATTCAGGTTGATTTCTGTGTGGTAGATAATAAGAAACATGGACCATTCGGGGGAAGGTTTCACAAAACAGCTGGGGACTAGTATGAATAAAAGGTTATGACAGACATTGGTCAATAGCCAGTTTTAAATTTTTTTTTGAAAGACCAACTAGTGTGCAGAGAAACTTGTGAGTAACTAAGAGGTGTGTCTGGGGAATATTCTTGCAATTTAAACAATCATAGGACTTCAGGAAGGAAAGGAAAATTTTTTCTTACACCATACCATGAGGGAAATGTGAAGACTTTAGTAAGATGCTAGCAAATGCCCTGATGTTGTCATGGCTTTCCTCTCTCCTGCTCTGTTCCTGTGTATTTTTTATGCTTCTGGCCTATTAGATACAATATTTGAAGTTTGTTTGTTACAGGAAGTGTTGTGCAGTTCCTGATACAGCACAGGTGTGCTGACAAGGTTTTTCTGACCTTTCTGAACCTACTGTGACTGTTTGGGGACCTTTATGGTTGCTGTCATTGAACGATTACCGGCAATTTCAAGGTGCAAGCTTGAAGGTCCCTTTTAAGCCTCTGCTCCTACTTTGACTCATTGTAGATAATAATATAAAATTATTATAATGCAACACTAGGAGCCGTTTTTGATAATAGTATTAATTTCTCTCTCACAAATGAAACAAGATTCCCTTTTGCTAAAAACTCACTAGGCCTACATCCTCCAAACTGGGATGACTAAAATATGGCTCAAAGATCACCAGAACATCTTGACTGTGAGGATATAAAATAGATAATGTAGGATTTCTTACTTTCAAAAGAAGTGACTTTATTTTAATAGCTGGATCTTTATCATTATTTTATAATTTTTTTCTTTATTCCCCATGGTTGTAAATGTGAAAAAGCACATCAGGCTGATGCTCCAGTGGTGTAACTGAGCTCAGAATCCCCTTGCCCATGGCCACAACCAGACCCATCAGGTCGCAGCTGCCAAGTAGCCTCACAAATCTCAGTGGTAGGGTTCTGAGGGGACAGGAAGGGTTGGGAGCAGAAGAGGGAGCATGATATATGTTGATAAGGATTTCAACCTATATCCTCCAGGAATCCATTATCTATGGAAAATAGCCTGGTTCCAAAGTAGAATTTTGGTGGAAAATTTAATTTATTCCAAAACTCCTACTGGTATCCAGTAGAATTCATATAAACTTATTTATGTTTATTATATAAAAGTGATTAGCATTCTAAAGTGAATAAGTGACCTTGCACTGCAAGGTGCTGCTGAATAGTATAGACCCACTACAGATTCACTCTAAGCTGTGAATCTGACAGGGTCTTTGAAGTGTTTAGTCTCTGTGAAAAATGAAGGTTATGGTTTGGAATGTGGAGTGCAAGGAGATAGTTCTCAGCACTTTGGATAAATGACACTTTCTTCCCCCACAGCGGATAAATTAATTGGCTCTTTCTCTGTTATATCTCTTCTGCAGAGGGAATTACAGAGAAGCCCTTTACATTTAAATTAATTTCAAGATAAGTAGAGCTACACTAGCTACTGCTTTCACAACCATGTACATAACTGCCAGTATCACATTATTGGTGAGTATCGGCCACAAGAGTGGCATTCATAAAATAAGAACAGCCTGTTTACACTTAGCCCTCATGTGGCTGTAACCTCTGCAAAAGGAAAAAGACAAAAGAAAATTCAGAATTCCCACAAGGCAAAGTAATTACAAGGAAAAGCCCTGAAATGTAATTTCACTACTTGCCCTGTACCATGCCAAACACCTGCCAGCTCCACAATGCTGGCTCCTGCAGGAGCTGAGTTAATTTGGCATTCTGAAGTGCTCAGCATGTTTCAGGACAGTACCTGGTTGAGCTTGATACTCCACATGAATAGAAAAAATCACCAGCGATTGAAATCTCTAAAGGGAAATATTGCCTTTCATTGTATCTAGATCTTATCACCTAAAGTGGGTGTAATTAGAAAAAATGCAAGTGGATGTAATCAGTTTGGAATGTGCATTGAGCAGTTCTTGTATCAGACTTGCAACACTGACCCTAAGTTAAAGTACATTGTGGAAGCAAATTAAACTGTCTGAATTAAAGGAAAATTGTATGTGCAATCATGTGAAAATCTTGGATCTTGAGGTTTGTTTTGGGAAAATTTTTCCCTGTCAGACTTTCTCTCCCATAATTGCACTTTTGTGTACACATTCAAAGCAACATCTATTAGTGAGTTTATATTAATAACCAAAAAACACCACAGACACAAACCACATAAAAAAAACATGTCCCCAAATGCTATGAGCTACTGTTTCTGCTTGTCTTCTGCTTGTATAATTCTTAAATTCTTCTCAGCTGTTGCTAGAAGGATTCAACTTGTACCCCCACAGATGGAGTCTCCTGCTTTTATCAGGAAAAGATTAACAAATGATTATTTGAATCTTATAATTTTTACTACGACCCACAAATATTGCACACACAGGCAAAGTCTGATCACTGTATTTTGGAGAACTGTAACAGTACAATCAGAGAGCAGCTAATGGACTGCTTAGAAAATTCTCCTCCATGGGCTCCTACTCCTCATCTCCATATATAATTCAATTAATCCCCAGCACTCATGCTATTTATAACTGTACTTCATTTAGTTACTGAATCATAACATTCTGTTAATCTTACCATTTAAGGTGTGCATGCTAAGGAGTAGCAGCAATTCCCAATAGTATTTTATTTGTACTTTTTGATAACTAAGGCTTGTTCTGTTCATTAAGAGATTTTTCTCTGGTACAATTTGGTGGAACTTTTTGCACTACCTTCAAGACCATCATACTATACAGTATATTTTGTTTTCCTGCATATTTTAACAAAACTTCTGGTGAATTCATTATTTCAATAAAGCAATAAAATTCCATGTGACTTGTCTGGGGCACTAACATAGGTTTGTTTATTTTATATCTAGTAGGCTTTTTCCCCAAGATCAGAATTTCATACATGGCAGGCATATGTTTCTTTTCTTTGTTGACGCTGAGTTTTCTTCATATTTTTTTAATCTCATTATATATTTGTAGTTGGACATTTGTATAGTTGGAATGCAATTTTACAGTCCTGAGAAACAGTTGCTTCTACTTTTATATCTATAAAATATATTATATAATATATATTATCTGTGTACTTATGTATTTATACTTTTATATGTATTTATAGTTTTGAGTTCTTTCACTCAAAAAATGAGCAGCATGTATCCCTCTCCTCCTGTCCTGTTTTTACATGACTAAAGAAGTCTGAATTTTCATAATTGAGGCATTTAGAAAGAATATCATAACATTGCCTATTGTTACGTCAGCCAAGCAGTAAAAGCTTCCTTCAGGCTGAATCAATTGCCTCAAAGCAAGAGAGCAGCTTACTGTCTGGAGAAATGAGCTCAATGAATGGGTAGCCATCTACACTAATCCTTACAGAAAAAATCATCCCCAAACCTTCCTTCTGAATTTCAGATGCCTAAATCAGGGCACCACTGATGAGCTTTAACCTGTCCTAGCTTCACAGACTTCTTCTAAAGTCATGGCTGGAAAGGAGATGCTCGTGTCTTTTTTAGTGTTGTCTGTGAGGGGATTCATATTCCCTCCTGGATCCTCACATTCAGAGCTCGTGGTTTGGACTGTACTTCTCATTTCCAGGAGCCCATTTGAGGTGAGGCCACAACTTCCAAGTCCCAGGCCCAGCAAGCAGTGTGGCTAAGCATATACCATGGGCACACACACACACAAAATACATATGCACACACCTGCATATAGAGACAGATATATCTACACATGGCTGGCCACACAGAGAGAAAACGCAGCACTGAACAAGAAGGGTACAAAAGGCCTGATCCTGTTCCTCTCTCTCTCAGATTAGGATAAAACCCATTAGTGGAAAAATTGTAAAAATACAGGCACATGACCAGCAGGTTCCTCCAGATCCCAGTCCCCCTGCTGCTGTCACTGGGACCAAGGCACCCCCAGGCTGCCACCACCGTCTGGTTGCTGGTGCTCTGGTCTGCCAGACACACACCGCCATGCCCCCTCACCAAAACACCCACTTGTTGTGGGGATCAGGCACAGGGCACTGCCAGACTCAACAACCTGCTTACACATTTTAACCCTTTTCTCCTCTATTTTTCCACAATTATTTCTCCTCAAATGACCTTGATTCCTCCCTTTGCTCCACTTTTGGTTCCTCTCCTAAACACCCCACAATAAGTCACTCGTATGCCAAAAATGCTCTTGCCAGCATTCCATAATGAATTCCACACCCCTGGAGGCAGGAATCCCCCTAGATTCCCAGTCTGTGAGGTGAGACAGGGAGAGCCTCCCAGGCAGTGGGGCCAGTAGGTCAGAGGGTAGATGTGCTTGGCTGGCATGGATTGGGTTACTGGGTTCCTCTGCCTTGCCTTGCTCCCCTACTCCTCCATGTTTATGAAAAATAGCTTTAAATCAGATAACAAAGAAGTCCCACTTTGCACAGAAATCATTAGTCACTAGGCTAAAGTGAGCATCAGTCAATGGCCTTGCTCTGAGGTGAACCTTGCTGTCACCCAAGAGGAACCTGGGTTTTCTGGCAGGATGGTGATGCCAGATAAAACATCCACCTAAGAGCAGAGAGCCTGGGTTTAAACCCCGTGGTGCCATCAGATCTTTACAGGTTAGTAGAACAGTCTGTGCTCACTGCAATGCTTTGTGTGCACGTTAGAGCACAAATGGAGGCCAGGTCATCTTCTAGGTGCCTGAATCACCTGCACTGACTCATCCTCACAATCCTCATCTGTCACCTCACTGCTTTGATGAACACACCACCTCCAACATACAACCAGAGTCTGAATGCTTTCCAGGCTTGCAGCTAAGAAGAGAAAGAAGAGGCAGAAGAAGAGGCAGCACCTTCTTTCCTCTTGAACATTAATCCTTGAACATCTGCACATAAAGAAGGAAAACAGCACAGCCAGCACATGCTCCAGACATGTATTTGGAGGAGATCTATGTGGCCATTACAACATATATGCCTATTGGACTGAGCCCCATCTGAGAAACAGTTCTGTACAAATTTTTATGTGGATTAATGTTAAACAGTTCTTGAAGTTTTGTAGATGCCTAAACTTACGAGGAAAAAACTTCAAACAGCTGGGGAATACTATACATGGGAAACAAGAATACCTGTGGACTTAAAGCATCTTGAGGCTTAGATGGCAAGATGTTTAGAGCTAGATTTTGGATGTCTACCTATGATGGAAATTTGAAACGAAGTGGTTGAGACAGCCTGTCCTTCTGTACTCGTGAAGCCTATCTGGCATCTACATTTGTGATGTGTCTATGTTGCAGCCCTGATGGGTTCTCTGGATCTTGTCTTTGCAGTCTCAATATAGGCTTTCAAGCACACACAGAAAACACCTTGCTCTGAGCTGCAGTCCAACACATTTGCAGATACATCCCCAAAGTGGGCAGAACAAACATCTGCACCCAGCATCTGTTCCAAGAGACAACCACACCTTCAGGCAATGAGTCATGCAATGAGTCAGTACCTGAGCTGGACATCACCTGTGTTTCTAGAATTCGAGCATAAGAAACTTGAAATATGTTCGGGTTTACTGTAAGATAAATACACTCAACACTTCCTGCTATATTGCTGGGTGTCTCCTCGGAAAGACTAAATGATCTTAGAAGTTTTACTCCAGTAGACTGACAGTAAGAAATAAATCCCCAATTAACGTGAGCCCAATGACAGTTTATATTATTTCTTCTAGCCAAGGTTCCCAGGACTTTTTGCATCCATTATTCAATAAAAGCTTCCTCACAGCCTTGTGAGAAAGATAAGCATTACTTTCCACACTTTCTGTATAAATAAACAAGCTCAAGTAAGGTTAAATAACACCAGGTAGCACAGGAAAGTTTCAATGCCAAATTACTGCATATCTGCATTACTGGAATAAAGGGTCGAAATTCCAATGCTATCTTATAGTCAAAATGTATGAAATTACTTGGCTGTGGATTCATCCTTAAAATACAGAACAATCCTTCCTCCTACAGACAGCAAAGCTACATAATTAACCTGGGGTTCATGCATTTTTAAGAAATAGAAGGCAGATAAAATGGACTTTGCTCTTTCCCATTAACCAAACTCTCCTAAGGAAGATGAGATGGGCTGTGTCGCAGCTGTGCCTGAGTACTCTGGACTAAGAGATAAGATTATTTCACCTGCAGTTTAATAAGCTACTGGTAATTGATTGGAGGTTCTCACTGCAAATATGGTGTAAAACCTGTCAGCTCAGACTTCAGTCTAGGTTAATAGAAGAAAAATTGTTTTCCCTGACAAGTACCATGGAAGGAGCAAGCAAGTTGGCAGTCACCTGCCTTGGCTGACATGCAGTAACTTATTAAGGTTCAGAAACCCACTAGTCTACCTGAACCACTAGAGATAAACAACCTATCACCCTAATTAAAATGCAACTCTGGAAGCTGCCCTTCAGGAGTAATGGAATGTGCAATGCTGGCTCGATTCTGTCTCATCCAGGAGGGAGAGTGATTATGCAAAGTCATGAGTTCACTTTATAGATGAGCGAGTAATATTAATGAAGGAGCTCTTGAAAACAGAGAACCATGTGCAAAGCTTTCCTTGCAGAATAAGAGATTATACTGCCAGTGTTGAATAAAAGCTTGCTATGTACTAAATGGGTTTATTCTTACCAGACATTTTTAATGTCATTTTTTTTTCTATATTCAGCTGTACCTACCATAAGGTATTATAAGAACTTACATCACTTTTATTTTGTAATTGTGCTTTTCTTCAAGAAATAAGCCCTGGCTTTGGGTTGGCACAGGGTCACCTGTGCTCCACTGGTGGAGACATGGTTGAGACAGAGGTGAAGAAGAAGCTGGATAGAGTGCAGGACTGCAGGGAAGAAAGGGGACAAGGAAGGAATGTCACAGCCTGGGAGCCACCTTGGCCAGACAAAAACTGTGGGAAGTCAGGCCACCTACTGCTCTTGCTGCTGTCAGGGAGGGGCACAGTGTCCTGAGCTGGTGGTTACTGCAGGACAAGTGGCTCTCAACAAGTACCTAAGAAACCAGAGAGCAAAGGCAAACACTACAACAAATGATAAATAATGGCTTCATCTTTCTCCTATATAAATCTACATAAATTTTCCTATGTAAGCAAGTGGGGATCAGGAAGCTTTGGGAAACAGAACATGTTGAGTAATTGCAACTTTACAACTGAAAGCCAATTTTGAAGTGGCTTCATGCTGCATAGCAAAATCCCTTTGCTTTCTGTGCTAGCAGGACAGGTGCTGCAGAGGGAAGTGTAAGCAGGTGGTGTCCAAGTGTGATCCTCAGGGCATTGCACAGCCAACAGAAGACAGAGGCCCAAGAAATCCATCTAAAGCACTTTGCAAAACTTTTTGAGTCAACCTATGTTTTTTCGACATTTGGGGGAATTTTCTACCAAAGGAGGTGATGTTTTTCTCTGTAATAGGGATTTTTTTTTGAAGTAGAGTATTACTATAAAGTTCACTAATCATTCATCCAAAGCACTCTGACAGCAATCTGCTTCATTCCATTCTTGGACTCTAATTGAAAAACAATGTAATTTAAAATGCCAGAAGCAGATTAAAATCAGTAGTTGTCAGAACTCCATTCTCTCAAGGAAAAAATTTAAGTTATTACTAGCTACTACCTTATTCCATTCATTTTTTTGCTCTTCTCCATTGAATAATATGGTACTGTGAACATACATTAGCACTCACAAGCAAAATGAAGATAAACATCCTGTAACAGATTTCAGAACAATCCTTGAACTAGAAGCATGAAGAAGCAGATGAGACGCTAAAATGCACTCTAAATTTAAATAGACACTCTTAAAATAATCTCTATCCAGGGCTAACATTGTGTGGAAAATTCACTAACAGGAAAATAGCTCAAAGAGATGGCCCATATGTGAAAATAAGCAGAAAAGCAGCCACGGAAACAAGGAAAGAAACAGTCCTGTGAAGGCATTCTTCTTCCATTTCAAAACCTCTGATTCTCCCAGAGTTCCTACATTGCCACTGAATATAATGGCAGAACAGCTGCACCTGCATTTCCTTGCATAAAGAGCTATTTTTAATTCAGACTGGGGACAGCAAAAACAGTGGCAGCCTAAGAATGTTTCCTAATGAAAGGGGAAGACAAGACACCAAGTACTACAACATTTGACTTAAACAAATCCAGAGAACAACCTCTCTTGACAAGAGTCAGAAGTCTTCAATAAGGTTGCACTGCCTGAAATGACAGAACATCAGAGTAATCTTTGCAAATAAAATATCCAAGGATTTTTTTGGGGCTTGCCTCTCTGTGGATGATCTGTGAAATGAATTTCACCCTAATAGCTGCAGTGGTGCCAACCACAATTATTCCTGGTTTATATTTTCAGCTAGTTCTTTTGGCCAGCACCCACTGGCACACTGTGAACTTCAGCAAAGAATACTTTGTGTGCGTAGATCAGTGTGCAGGCCAGGCTCTGCTGGGTGGTGTGTAGGTCTTGTCAACAGCTTTCAAAAGGACATACAGTCAGAGCAAGAAAGTGCCAGGAGTAGGGAATAATTAGTATGTCAGCCAGACCACTCTGGAAAAGCAGGTTTCCAAAACAAATCTGGTCTGATTTGCATCATCAGGACATGGTTTTACAATAAGCAATGTTTGAAGCAGCCAGTCTGTTCCTTCTGGAATACCCATGAGCCAGTGTTCTTCCCTGGGAAGAGATGAGAAGGGTGATACAACACAATGCTCTTCCTCCCTGCAAGGCAGATGTTCCCAGATCTCTGCCTACAAGACAGAGATGCTTTGTCTGGGAAGTGTCACCATAAACAGCCACGTAGGTTAGCTCACAGTCTTGTGGCACCTGGCAGAGATTACTGCTCATTTCCACCTCAGAAAAAAGTATCCACAAAGATGTCTCCTTGCCTCCACACAGCCAGTCACGAAAATGCACAGAGAGGGCAATTGTTCAGACCTTCGAAAGGTGTTTCCAGGTGGGTACTCCTGGGGAGCTTCCTTCACTCTCTGCCCAGAAAGGACTGACTGAGGCATCCAGTCTGTATTAGCTGGTTAAATGAGTTTGCAACACATTACAGCAGTGGGTTCATTTTGCTCTGTCTTTTGCCACAACCTTGCCTTGATCAGGTAGGTAATCAAGCCTGTTGGTCTGTCCTAGAGTCGGTTTCATCTGGACACAGCCCCATATTTCCCTCCAACACATTCCCTTTTACACAATGCAGGGATTTATTTTTTGTGAAAGTATCTTTTCTGAAATTTAATCTCTTTGAGTACTGAGAGCCAAATTTTGCAAAGGTAAGACAAATGAGAACATTTTAGCAGGTAACAAAAGGATGATCAAGCTCATGGATTTTCTCATCAGGGATCCTTGTCTTGTAGTTGAATGATTTTGGATACTTATCCAAAATAGTGTGGCATCTTGCATTCCAATGACAGAATTGTTATTGTACAGATAATACTTCAGGCTGCATGAGAGAATGTGGTTTAGTAGGTCATGTCCTTGAGGGATTTTTTTTAACAGGAAATAACTTTTATAAAACCAAGAATGAGTTAGTAAGACACTAATTCCTCACACTCTTCTGTAGTGAGAACACCCAAAGGCACACTAACATTGATAGGTAATTTTTGATTCTGTGAGCATAAATTTGCATCATGCTTAAGACTAAATTAGTTCACAGCATCTTCTCACACTTCATATTTTTGTAGGCATTACCTGTGTGATTAACTCTAGTATTTCATGGGAGATAATGTGCCTCATATCACAGGTGTCCATTGCAGCATCTAGACTTTGCAGGAGCATCCTGATGACCAACGACATTCTCTGTTTATTGTTGTGTGAATCAACTGGTTCGACTTCAGCAAAGAGCAGGTTTGTGGTAATTATAAAATTGCACACTTGAGAATTACCCAATACTGAAAATGACAAAAGCATCATTAGCCCATTCAGCTCACAGACGGAGAGAGAGCTCTGATGCCATCTACAGAGGACGCACAGGAGGCAATGAAATAGGCAGGGAGCTTCTGCATGATTTCAGGCCAAGCAACATGAGGTTTGGCCAGAAATCCTTTGAATTTCTGGTATAAACTAGTGAGACCTCATGTCTGAGCCAATGTGGTCTGGTTGGCAACCTGTAGTCAAATCTGGCACACAGAACACTTCCATCTGGTGTCTTCCCTGGAGGAGATGCAATGGTCATTCAAGTATGAATGACACTTGAAGAGACAGATGCTTTTTCCAGAGGCTATGAATGAGCTGCCATAGCACTGCTGCTGCCGCCTCTGGCAGATGAGGGCAGTACACAGAGACAGACCTTCCAGCCATAACTACCTTCTCCCAGTTTCCCCTCGCTGCCTACAGCAACAGTGGATCTCCCTGAGACAGGCACGGGGTGCAGCTGTTACTGCTCTTGATGGTAAGAAATTGAGGCAGCAACAGTTTCCAGGAGCGACTGGTGAAAAAATGAAAAGATGGATGCCAAAAAAAGATGAGTTATTTTAAAACACCTGAGTGAACAGGTTGCCTTATCCCTGTTCAGGGACAAGGGCCAGGGCAAGATTTGAGATGTATTTTTAAGCAGAAGAATATATCCCTGGTGCTCAGACATTTCAACCCAGGCTTTGCACTGAGGACATGTGTTGCCCTGACTTTGCGGTGTTCAGTGTTTTTCCTTTTGTGATATTCTTAGAATCCTTTCTATAAACATGGCCATGGCTTTTCTTAGCAATTATCTATGTTTTCCTAAACTGTATCTATGTTATGAATTCCAGTATACTAGGTAGAGAAATATGATTGACAAATACTTTGACCAGTGGATTATGAGAAGTGGTAATTTCTACCTCCAATCCACGGTGATGTGTGAAAACATATAAATAAAAGTCAGAGGGTTCTGCCCTCTCTCTTTCTGCGCTCTCCTGTTGCTGTGTTTGTGTAGTTCCTTGTGTGGCTCTCCTTCAGGCCCTCGGCCTAGCAGGCCTGCCTGAGGAGTGCCATAGACATGCTCTTTCCTTTGTCTGGACTCTGCTGCCCAGAGACCGTCCTGGCTGTGGAGCCAACATAGCTCAGCCAGGCATTGCCCAGAGAAATGGAGAACAGAAACCGGCGCAGCTCCACCCCAGAGCTATGGGGGTAGATAAGACAGTCTTGATACTGAACAGAGTGAGCACAGAGGCAGTGTGAGACAGACAGGCAAATGGTAAGGCAGAAACACCGTGAAGCAGCTGGCAGTGCTGGAGCTACAGGGCACAGTACCAAGAGGAGATGCCAGGAGTGTCACCAAGACTCCTTTACACAAAGCAGGCAGCTGGAAAGAGGTCTTCCTGAAAACAGCCGAGCTCAAAACTTTACTAACTATTGACTGCCATCTGAGGGCAAAAGGAAGAGAAACTCAAGGGTGTAAGGAACTCTCATGGGTAGGACTGTGTAAATCACTATTCACATATGATAATCATACAAGTCTTCCTAAATTTTCCTCGGGTAATGAAGGTTTTCCTGTCCCCTTAGCAAAGCATTCAGCACTAGTCAGTGATAATGTGTTTTCCATTAAATTAGTCTGGGGAGTCATCTGGCTTTCTCAGCTTTCAGGGTGATGCTTGACTCCGTTTTGTTTTATATGTTTGCTGAGGTTTTCAATTCTGCTCTCAGTTTTGTGTTCCAAAGTCCAAGATTGCTGATAATAATTACATTATTCATACCCTTATGCCCTTGTGTTCTTCTTCACACTTCTGGGTATAGTTAACAGATATTATGCAACCACTTTACAACAGTGGGTTGTAAAGTGAGGGACAGAATGGCCCTTCCATACACTCCCAAATGAGAAGCAAACCAACCCTTTTCTAGGTAATTCCTGAAAGGACATTTCATTTGTCCTATTGACACCAAAGAGACGTGAGAAACAGGAATGACTCACTTTCTGTGTTTCTCAGTGAAGCCCCTCAGTGGCTGAAGAACAGTTATGGTGGGAGAATTGTTTTTTCTAGCCTTGTGTGTGGTCAATGCATCTGACCACTTCATAAATACTTTTAGGGAACATTCCAACATTTGTGGAAGTAAAAAAAAAGCACACACACACAAAAACCCCACAACAAACAAACAAACAACAAAAAAAAGGGGGAAAAAGTAAAAAAAAACCCAAACCCACACACATACACACACACACAAATCACTGTCAAGTGCTTATTTTATAAAGAGACCACGTACTGGAGTTCTTTCATAGTGACTATTTTTATTGTACCAGATGACTGATGGACCATTAATCAGCTTATCTGCTGGCTTCTGTGTGCTGGAGTGGCATTTTCTCATGCTATTACTATTGATCCATTACCATGTCATTAGCTTACAGAATTGACTTATGGAGCACTTTAGACATAGGAAAATAGATACTACACAAAAGTGCCCTCTATTTTTATTAATACACTAGAGCTAAATTCTCAAGGTTTGACACCACTGACATATAAGAAACTGTACCTTGTCTGCCCCTTAGCCTTGTAGGTATGTGATTCATCTTATAACCCCATGGAGATAGTGCTGACCTGATACAGGATGTGCATGGCTTGCAATAGTATCTCTTGGTTTAATATTAACAGATAAATTAGCTGTAGGATTCTGGAACACGTGAAGCCTAAGTGCGCTATATGCTACTTTTAACAATATTTACAGTTCTCAGAAAGCCACTTATCAGTTCCTGCTCTAGCAATCACAATGATAAAATTTGTCTAGTGAAGAATCTTTTTACACAGCCTACTTTGTTTGGACAAATAATTTGAGAAGGAAAAAGGGTTTTGAGCCTCAGAAATTTTCCAAATGCTACTCTTTGTTCAGTAGACACATAACTTATTCACATCTGGACTATGAACATACTCTCATTAAAAACAGGCTAAAAAAATCTGTTGATGTCCCAGGAAGAGGATCAATCCCCATAGCTCATATTTTGGCAACAAGGATCTAAATAAACACCAGGTCTTTCATAAGTAGAACTGGCTTTGTAAAGAGGTGAAGTAGATAATTGTAGAAAAATCCACACTGGCCCAGTAACAGTGACAAAGTGGCTCTTCCATAACCCCATTTACACTGTCTGGTTCAGAACGTAGAGAACAAGTCAGCCCCACAGCCCTTGTGTCACACAGCCTACAGCCCTGCCCGGCTCCCCTCTACCTCTGCACCTTCTGGGTAGAACCACACTGGCAGGAGGCTTCCCAAGCACAGAGAGACAGCAAAGAGGAAACCCAGAGGAGGACAACACCACCTTGTCTCACCTTTCCCTGTTCAGTCCCATGGTGCCACTTGGTAGGACTTGGCACAGGGAATGGGAGGGAAAAGAGGGGCAGGTACCTTCTGGGTCCAGGCAGCGAGGTAGCAGGTACATGAGATATCCCTGCAGAGAGGGGGATTTGCTCAGCCTCAGGGCTCCCAGCTGGTCACGGAAGACAACTCTTCACTGAGCAGCTTTGTTGCTGACAGAAAAGTGATTTTTTTATGACCCAGTATGAGGACAAAATAATACATTTAATTTTCAGCTGTGGGGAAGAAAACAGTATTTGCCTGCTTTACTGAGGTCATTGAGCCTACCTTGCTCACTGAGGCTGCAGAAGAGTAAAACAGCTTTGTGCAGTGCACTGTGACAGAGTGCCAAAGAGATCCCTCTGACAAGAGCAAGAAAGAGGCAGCTCCATCATGGCTGCCCCAGACACATTTGATTCCCCCTTTTTCTGCAGCTTGGGCAGCCACTGACACCAGTGAGGTTAACTGCTATCAAGTCAATTTGCATTCATTTCAGACCTGAGAAAAATTATGAGCGTACAGAGCACAGTGGTGGTGAATGCAGCCCAAAAAGGTGTGTGACTGACCCAGCTGTTAATGAGTTAAATGAAATTGACTCTACTTAAACTCCACATTCTCTCTCTCAGCCAAATGTGCATATCACAGAGTATATCTTAGGAAGAGGATATAGTTTGCTTCTTAATTTGGACACAGGGTGCCAATATAAAATTCACCAGAACCTTAGTGAGTGTGGTCAGGAGTCACAGGTTCTTTATGAGCTTCCAAGATAAGGCTTAGTCTCTCTTAAAATGAATAGTGCCAACAAACAGGCTTTATTCTTGACTGCCTTCCTGCATCACTTACCAGCAATTCTGAATACAACCCTTTATTACTGTAAAAGTGACTGCAGATAGTTCCCAGAAATGGACTCTTGGAGACATGAGGAATGCATCTCTTCCTTTTTAAACTGTATAAGGATCTTCCAGATTTGTAAACTGCTCCACAAAATTTTTAAAAAAATAAAAATAAAAAAGAAAAAAAAAAGAGGTAGAGGTAGTCTGGGAAAATAGGCCTGTGACTTCAGGGAACAGATGAAGAAATTAGAACGGATATTGTAAACTCATTAAACTTTGTCCTTAGCTTTGACAGTGTCTGTTTAATTCTGTGCACACCTGAAGAAACATCTTTTCCTCTATGGACATCATTCATATTAAATGAATAATTAGTTTGTTCTGCTGCTTCAGTTTTTATTTAAAATGTAATTCATAGGCAAATTCTTTATTCCTTCTAGATTTTATGAATTATAAACCATATACTAAATCCATTTTACTTAAACCAACAAATTTTCTCTTTCAAAAGATAGGAGCTCTTCAGCACTATAAGAATATCTTTAGCAATACCTAAGTAGGCAGATGATAATTACTCTGGGGTTTTTTTGTCAAGACTGTGAATCTGATGCACACTAATTGGAGTTTCATGTGCAAATAAGTGAAACTTCATTCTTCAAAGTGCAGAAAACTTGCCTAACACCTGGAGGTGTAAGTGTCATGTCATGGTGCCAAGCTCCTGTATGAACCCTTACATTTATGGGGCCTCTGTTATAACACAAGGCTTCTTCAGTTGCCTAACAGAGTTTGATGCGTTCATTATAAATTCTGTCCCAGAGTAAGAAACCCCTTTATATTTATCTGTTTAATCTTTGTGTTTCACTCTTGGCTAGACAGACCTACCAGAGAACAGTGAGTGTTGCCAGACTTCTAGGAATATCAGCTGCATTTGTAATCATCTTCCCAATTCTTATTTTAGAAATAATATATGTAAGGGTATTAATGCAATGCCATGATAAAAATGTCTGTAGTAACTGCATACCATGCAGGAAAGCACTAGACCAAAATCTCACACTCTAAATTCTTTATCCAGCTCAACTCTCTTACGATGTGGCTGAAAATGGAAGTAGGGTTTATTTCTCTTCTGAACAGTAGTTCTCTGTACTCCTGCATTTGCAGTTACTGTTCCACGCCCAGATGCACTGGACAATAAAAACCAGGCAAAAATCACCTAAGAAACTATTATGTTACTATAACAATAACACCAAGGACTCGGTTGTTTGTTTTTTAAATTGTTATTGCCCTTTTTCCTGTCCTTTTTTTTTCTTTCTGACAAGTGCACAGAAGACATTTTTTGTTCAACATACATGATAAATGCTTATCAAAAGCATTTATGCCCAGACAATCAAAATGTCCTTTATGTTTTTAACTCTGGCAAGCATTACTGTAAGTCTCTTGTCTTTAAAATACTACCAGTTCAATCCACTGGACAGTTTCCCTGACCAATAACCTTCTGTTGCAGTGTTTCCATTTTCTAAGAATGCCACTACACATCACCTGCATTTCTGCTCCCACAGGAGTTCCATTTCCTTATTGCATATATAAACTATTGTATGTTAGGTGTGCAGTTTTTTGAAGTAGCATTCTGCTAATTTTTACCATCATTTAGTACGCAAACTGGAAGAAGCTGAAAAACATTATTTTCAATTTTAAAAAGAAGTTAAATAAGTTTCGAAGACTTCTCTCAAAAATTAGGACCTGGAGAATGAAATCCATTAATTCTGATTTTCTGCTCCCATCATTGTTGTGCATCACAATATATCACCAGAAACTAGCTGAAATTTGCTGTAGCCATTTCACTAGCTGCAATAAGTATTTTGTTCACAGACAAAAAGTAGTTGCTTTTCTGGATTCTACTGGACAAGATCTGCCCACTGTTTGAATTGTGTTGAGTACCATACAGCTGTGAGCGTTGCAGAGTGATTTCAGATTTGTCAGCTTTATCTCTGATGTGTTGGAAGTTGTTCAGACTTTTGCCTCAGCAACACAGAAATTATTTGTTTGAGGAGTGTGATCATATTGCCATGAGTTATTGAGCATTGATTGTTTTTGAAATAAACAGTGCAACACACAATCGTAAAGGGAAGGGTGCATTTTGCTCACTTGGAGCTATAAATGAAAAGAACATTTTCCCCAGAGTTGTCATGATATGACTGCTATCAGAAGAGATTCTACACAGTTGTTCTGCTATGAAAATTTGTACTGAGACAAATACATGGGACACAGACTGGAGGTACAGAATGAAATGTGGAACACAACACACAGGAATGTCTGAAGGTGCCCCCACTGAAATGTTGAAAATTCACAATTTCTTGCTTCTGGAAAGTTTTGACATTTATTTCTCTCAGAGCAGTATATGCTCAAAGTCTTTATAGGAAAAAAAAAGATAATAATAAATGCCCCACTGTGCTTCTTTAAAATAAAGACCTTTTTCCTTATGTGACCTTCTAAGCTGACTTACTTTTCTACCAAAAGGTTTGGAATGTTACATAGTCCTTAAAATATAAAGGTCACATCTGCTTAGATACCACATATCCATTTAAACTTTTTAATAAATATAAAAGATAATAAATTATAAGGAATAGGAACAAAAATCTCTAAGTGTTATAAAAAGTTGATTTTAACACCAAATGACAAATATATTACACCGTTATGCTTCTTTTATAAAACAGTGGGGTCTCTCCAGATAAGACCTATTTTGCTATGACCCTCTTAGCTGTTTAAGTGATCTGTTGGATGAAGCCTCTATGACTAACTGCTCATTCCGTTCAGTGGCAGAATGTAAACCTTTCAATAAAGTGCAGCTTAGCTCACCTGGAATACTGGGATGGGTTTTTTGCATTCAAATGGATGAATGACTAGTTTTAGAGTAAATGGAATGTCTGATGTGAGAAGTTGCATTCTGCGGCGCCAAGGAAACCACGAACCAAGGATGGGTGTAGCTTAACTTTCATTGTGACAGACACCTTTGGGTAGGGCACTCCCCAGGACTGGGCATTGTTTGATTTCAAAGAGCCACTCTGCTTCAGGACAATTGAACCAACATCATCCAGCGGTGTGATCTAAATCTCCTGAGCACAGGAATGGCGGGAGTTTGATTTTCCAGTCACTTGACCTTACTCAGTTCAGCTCAACAAGAATATCACTGAATATTCACTGGCAACAAAGAGTCTCGTGTCTCCCTTGCACTGTGTCTGTGTGAGCAGCAGGGGTGGAGTGTTCATGGGCCAGGCTTGCGGAGTCTGTTGCTGCATGGCCACACTGGATTGGTGATGTGGGTAGTAGGCAACACTGGGCAGCATCAGCTTTGAGGGCAACTCAATGTGAGCAGAATGACCAGGACTTCGGGTGCAGGTGGGGGATACACGTGGGAGGCCATACCTAACCCTTCAGCTAAGGTAAGAGGATGAAGGAGCCCTGAATAGAGGAGGATTACAGAAGGACAGAGACACCTGAAGATAATGAAACGACTGTTCCACCTCGTTGGGGTTAATAGGAGGACAGCAAGTAAAGCAGTATATGAGAGAAAGGAGAGCCTGGCAAGAAATGAAAGCTTTGCCTTCCTTTGTTTTATAGGTAACAACAGGAAATAATGCAGTATTCCTTTATTTTCTCTGTGGTCACGAATGGGAGAGAGAAGTGAGAAGTTAAGTTTTCAGGCCTGCTCAGCAACAGAATGAGAAGTAAGGAAAGCAACCCTAGCTTTGTTCTTTATCAGTTCTGGTGGGGAAAAGGCAGCTGGTGACTGGAGCAGAGCAGATTTGATTTGCATATCAGCTGGAGGAGCAGGTTTGGTTTGCATATTAGCTGGAGGAGCGGGGAACAGAGTGGGAGGACAGTAAAACCTTTTGTACGTTTCTGAGATGAAGACAGTTGTGAAAACTTGAAACCTAGTTTTACTTCATTTAATCATTATTGTGTGGGGCACAGAATAAACCTAAAATATTCCATTTTATTGGACAAGGGACTTTAAGAGAGCAATGCAGTATTCAATTAATGTGTTTATTGGACTTCCTGGTTTTTTTGTACTAGTATTCAATATGAGTGTATTGCACAACTTGCGTTGTGGTTAATTCTAAGGAAAAATTCTAAGGAAAGGACCAGAAATAGGACATTTTTATGAGGGGGAGCATGAAATTAGTGGCAGGAAATTCCTTTATAATTCTTTTTTATCTCTCTCTCTCTTTTTTTTTTTTTTTTTTTTTTTTTTTTTTTTTTTGGGGAACACA
>VYZT01047491.1:70979-86907 GCA_013400735.1 Pomatostomus ruficeps
TTTTTTTTTTTTTTTTAGGGTAGACAAGTTTCTCCTTATGCTTCATTTAGTCCAGCCCATTTAGACTAGGGGTAAGAATACATGAAACATCCCATTTCAGGATCAATGAGACAACCCATCAGTGCCCATACTGTCTTTTAAAGTGGTAGTAGAAAATGCCACTGGGAGAAAGCAAAAGAGGCCAGTTCCCTACTATCTACAAGAATTGGTTAAAAGATGTCAGAAGGTAACATACATCACTGTTCCCTTTAAGGAAATTATCTACTCCCTTTTAAGACTGTGATAATATCTCCCTATTGCCTAGTTTAAATCAACTTCACCAAGTGCTCTCTAGTCCTAGCATTGCACGATGTAGTTAGTTTTACTTCTGCATTGACCTTTCCACTACCCTCATAGTTTTGTAAATTTTAGTCCCTTTTCCTTCTCATTTCCATTTTAAACAGCTTCAGCCTTTTGAATCTTTTCTTACAAGGCTGCTGTGACATCCCCTCAATCATTTTGGTTGTCTTTCTCTGTACCTTTTCTAGCTTACTGTGTTTTCTTGAGGACCCAGAAATTTTAAGTTCACAAGGCGAGGGGTTTACATTGTGGCAAAATTTTGCTTCTTGTGTTATGTGATTTTCTACACCTTTCCTGTCAATGATCTGCATTTTGCTGGCTTTATGGGGGGCTGATACTGAATACTATGACAATGATTTCTGTAAACTGACAGCAATGTTTCCAAGATCACTTTCCTGAGCTGGAATCCTGAGAATCTTGAATTCTGCCTGTAGGTGCACTTCAGACTCTTTTTCTCTAGATACACTGCTTTCTTTTAGATAGAGTGAAAGTAAATATACATATATGTCGCGGCGCTGCGGTGGCCACGGACAGCTCTTCTACTGGACCGCAGAGGCGACAGCAAAAAGCGCTTGGACGCTCCGGCGCCGCCCGCGTCAGACCGCTCAGGTCTGGCACTCTGGCTGGCTTTAGAACGCAGCGGCACTGTCTCTCCCTGCAAGGGAGCAGCAGCCGTCGATGAAACTGTAGCAAACCGGCAGAAACGAAGAGACGGAAGGACTCTCTGGCAGCAATCACTCAGTTTATTGTAACCTGCCGCGCAGGGGATACAATGTACCTGAATGCGGAGCTTGGGGAGGCGGGCTCCGCCTACCAGGGAGAGAGCCCCGAACAGCCGTTACCCGAAATTATAAGGGAAGCAGGTGTGGTTTAGGTAGGGGGGGTGTCCAGGGAATAAACCAATGGGGAACATACACGTAGGACAGGGGGCCAATAATTTTGAACTGGGAATGAATACATTAACGTCAACCAATGAGAACGACAGAAAGACAGAACTTTCTAGTACCATATGAATATTAAACCGACTTTATGAATATGTAACTAAACTTGAGGGGAAAGGGGTGTAACCCATAACTTGACTGACGGCAACCAAAGGCAGGAAAACTAGGGGAGATCGGGGATTTCCCCGGCGTCACTTTCCCTCTCCTCCTCTGGCTCTTTGCTCAGAGAGGTATAGTCATCCCACTGAACTTCTTCGTGGTCTTGACTCGGTGTAAGAGGCGGTGCTGTGGGGATCAGCCCTGGTGGCTGCATCACCGCCACACATATATATATTTTCTTTTTTCCATTCAGTTTGGTGAACTTCTTCTGGAGTTCCTCACTGCCTATTGTAAGAGCTTGGTAGTATTTTCAAATGTGAGGATTTTGCTGCATTTTGCTTTCCAGATCACTGGTGAAGAATATGAATAAATCTGGTCCTCATACTAGTCCCTACTGAAGTCCACAGCCAATATTTTTCCATTCTGTACAGCATTAACCCTTATTTTCCATCCTTTATCCATCTTCCAGTAGATAAAAGGTCATTTACTATAATCCTAATGGCTGTATAAGGTTGGTTTTTTTGTAACCTTTGGCATGTAATCTAGTCAAAGACTTTTTGGAAATTCAAATATACTGTTCCTTTTGCCCATGTTACAATTCCAGCAGGCCAGGGAAATAGGACACCCCTTCACTCCAGCCATGCTGACACTTTTTCAATAGACACTGTTTATTCATGTATTCAGCAATCCCCTTCTTTTCTATAGACCTTTTCTACCATTTTCTCATGAGTCAGACTCACTGTTCAGTAGCTCCCAGGTTCCCCGTCCAGCACTTGCTGTGGATAGCCAATAGTTCTGCAAGATTACATCTCATTTTTTTCTGAACTCTTGGGCGAATGTCATCTGGTCCTGGTGACTTATCAACATTTAAATCTTTTGATTAGTCTAAATACTTTGGGTATGCCTCCTCCAAATCAAACTATCTCATCTGAGCTCTCTGCTTTAAAAGTCATAGGTTATGAGTCTTACCAAGACTGAAGCGAAGAATCTACTGAGTTTCTTTGTTGTGGGTCCTTTACTCCCAGCTGCTCCTTATTTCCAGTCCTCAGACAGTCCCACCATTTTCCACCCAGGCTTCCTGCTTCTCTGGATAGGGCTGCTTGAAATCCAGGAGTAAGAGATACACAGCACCTTCTGGGATGCTCTCTTCTCCCCTGTAAACATTCAAGTTTTGGAAAACATTGGTGTTATCACCTTGGCTGGGGTCCAAGATAATATTCATTTTATAGCCTATTCATCTTCACTGTGACACTCATGATTTTATAGGCATCTCTCATGTTGTATCTCAGAGGAATGCTCCTGGCTGAATAGCCTTGTCTAGAAAGCAAAGCCTTTCCTTTCATACACTTGAGCACCCTGATCCTTCTCTGGGCCTTCAGTCGGAGATTTTTGGTTTCCTTATGTATTATCCTTTGCCTAGTTTGAATTATGTTGTGCAATTTGGGATAATTTTTGTCTGGAATATAATGTGCAAAGTTGGGCATCCTGCAAGCTTGTTTATTTTCTTTCCCAGAGCTCTAAGTCTGTAACAGACTCTGGCATGGGCACTTGCAACTCTTTTAAATCATAAATACCTGCCCTCACTCCACATTTAAAAAGCATCCTGTATTTTCTTTTGGGTTTTCTGGGAATAAAAAACGTGCATGCACTCTAGGAACAGTGCCCATCATGGTTATTCATACACAGTTAAACTTATAGCTGAACTAAGTTAGATGTTCACCATCTCTCAGGAAAAAGAACTTGTCAGAAAGCTAACTCTGCAAATGAAAAGGGCAGAGTTTTTCATTGGATTAAGAAACTTAATCATAATCAAATCATATTGTGCTGTGAGGCATGCTAGAGCTAGAGAGGTACGCAGCTGTAAGCATGGGAAGAAAGGGCAGGAGCTGTTCTCAGGGAGGCAATGAGCCATGGCCAGACTGCACCTGACCTGCACACTGACTCACCACAGGTGGGACAGATGCAGTCACCGATTGATTGCAGAGCTGAGCTGGATGAATGCCCAAACCTGGCCCATTTTGGACACGCTGGGTTTACTGCACACTTGTACAGCAACTGTATTGGATGTCCATGCCCTGGTGCTGGCAGCAGGGGGCTGTGAGGATGGCCTTTGTGAGAAGAAACCAGGATCTGTCCCTGCATTGGGCAGAGACAGTCCCAAATGGTTCCAAAACTGAGGCACCACATGACACAGCTGAGCCTGTTAGCCATGCTAGTGGCACCTCTGTCAAAATATATTTTAAAAAGGGTTAGAAACCTGCAGAGCAGCAGAGAGAGAGAGAGGCTTGAGAAAATGTCAGAGAAACAGCCCTGGAGACCTCTAACTCAGAAAAGGAGAGGAAGGAGGTGCAGCGCTTCCCCTACAGCCCATAGAATACAATGGAGCAGATATTCACATTGCAGCTCCCATGGAGTTCCCTATGCCACAACTGGTGGATGTACCTTTGAAGAAACATGGAGCTCCTGGAGACCCCACATAGGAGCAGATTTTCTGCAAGGAGCTGCAACACCCACAATGGAGCAGTCTGTTTTTGAAGGACTATACCATATGGGAAAGACTCTCACTGGAGCAGCAGGAAAGTGTGAGGAGGAGGAAGCAGCAGAGAGGAGCAGTTGTGTACAGACTGCAACCCCCCATTCTCCATCCACCTGTCCCACTTGGGGGTAGGAGGAAGTAGAAGAGTTAGAAGATTTGGCAAAAAAGGATTGAAGTTGAACCTGGGAAGAAGGTCTAGAGTGGAGGGGAAGGTGTTCTGGTTTTGTGTTTCTTTCTCATTATCCTACTTTTCTTCTTTCTTTTTTTTTTTTTTAATGGGTAATAAACGAAACCAATCTTCTCCAAGTCAAGACCGTTTTGCCCATGACAGTGACTGCAGGGGATCTCCCTGTCTTTATCCATGAACTTTCTCACATTTTCTTCTTCTGTCATGGTGAGGAGGGAGACTAAGTGAGCAGCTGGGTAGGTGCCTGGCAGCCAGCCAAGGTCAAATATTCAGTTGCAGTTATGATATTCCATGAATTATAGAAACAACATTCTGCAAGTAACTCATTGCATATGCAAAGCAGAAGTACAGAGTACTCCTTTAGTTGAAAAAAAGTTCAAAATGAGCCAGCAATGTGCACTTGCAGCCCAGAAGGGCCATTGTACCCTGGGCTGCCTCAATGGGAGCGTGGCCCAGATGATTCTCCCACTCTAGCAACCTGATCTGGTGGAAGGTGTGCTTTCCCAATGCAGAGGGTATGGAACTAGATGACCTTTAATGATCTCTTCCAACCCAAACCATTCTATGATTCTGTGGTTTCTCAGGGCTGCTCAGTGTCCAGGAAACAATCAGCAGTAGGATCTAATCACATTTTTAGAAATCTGACAATCAGCAAAAAAATTTGATGATGGTGTAGAAAGCACAGAAAAATGAAGCAAGAAATTACAAAAAATGTAGAATTGGTCAGTCTGTACTAGATAATAAGCACAAAGGCATAATATTTTATTCAGAAAAGGTGATGTAAAGTATCCCCTGTCATGGACAGGGGAACTGCCAGCATGTCGTAGTTTGGCCCTGGCTAAGTGCCAGGCACCCACAGCAGCCGCTCACTCGTTCCCTCCCCTGCCACAGGGAAAAAACCCTCAGGGAATTAACTTAAAGGTCCATGAGTTGAGATAAGGAGCTGGGAGAAAACGCCCTAAGGACAAACCAGGCTCAACTTAAGTTGCAAAGTGAAATTTATTACTACCAGAGTTAGAAGGAGGATATGAGAAATAAATCAAACCTTTAAAAGACACCTTTCTTTTCACTCCCCACCCCTTCCTCCCTCCCACCAACAGTGCGAGGGGGGCAGGGTATGGGGGTTCAGGTCAGTCCATTCCTAAGATCTTCTTCCCCTGCTTCAGGAGAGAAGTTTTTTCCTCTGCATTTGCCGTGGCGTCCCACCCACGAGAGACAGTTCTCTGTGATCTTCTACGGTGTGGGTTTTACTCGTCCACAGGATGCAGTCCTCCAAGGACAAACTGCTCCTGCATGGCAGCAGGGGGCCCCTCTCTCTCCAACTGGGTCTCTCACCTGGACTGCAGTTTCCTCCAACATCCACCCACTCCAGCGTGGCCACCTCCCTCACAAACTGCGGGACTTTTGTGTCTGTCTCTCACTGGGCTGCACCTGCTACAGCTTCTCTTGGCATCTATGGCTCCTGCAGCTTCTTCTGGCATCCATGGCTGCTGTGGCTTCCGACATCTCCCCACTCCAATGTTGGCACCTCACCCACCGACTGCGGGTGGCTCTGCATCCCTCATGGACCCCATGGACTGCTGGGGGGACATCCCGCCTCACCACGGCCTGCAGAGGAATTGCAGCTCCAGCGCCTGGAGCACCTCCCCCCCGCTCCTTCTCCACTAACCTTGGTGGAGGTCCATGTTGTTTTCCCTCACATGTTCTCAGATCCTCCTCCTTCTCTAACTAAAGGCAGCTGTGTGTACAGTTTGTTTTGATTTTTCCTTAAAAATGTCATCACAGAGGCGTAACCAACCTTTCTAATTGGCCCAAACATGGCCAGTCGCATGTCCATCATCTTCAGAGCCATCAGAGATTGGCTCTGCTGGAAATGGTGAAGAATTCAGAAGCTTCTCACAGGAGCCATCTTTATGGCCCCCTCCCCACTACTAAAACCACAACACAGCACCAGCACTGTGCTCTACCTTTCTCTTCCCCCTCACATTCACAACTGCAGTCAGACTCATCTGCTGGGGCACCCACCCTGCAGCAGTGATGGACAGGTTTCCCTGGGGACAACCAGGAATGGGCTGGCAAGTTTCTAGGGGTCTGCATCTAGTAGATGGGCATGGGAGCCCTGGGATACATTATATCCTTCTTCCTCCACATTGATGCAAGGGTCCCTCTACGAGTGCGCAGAGGAGAGTGTATCAGACAGTCCACATGGCCCTGATAACATAGAGTAGGAATGTTTGAGAAAGAGGTGGGGTTTTTTGACCTTACAGAGTTCTTTATTCAAGCGATAACTTTATTATTACATAGTTTGCAGAAACTTTGGACCCAGTCCAAGTCACACGTGGCATTTTTCCAGCAGAAGGGTTTTTTGTAGTTGCAGGTTCCTTGTAGTTTGTGGGTATGGTAGGGGCTTTTCAGTTATAAGTCTATGCTGTTTCACTCTCTTTCTAATTTTCTGTGTGTGCAGCTGTAATAAGAATAGTAATGAGATCCTTGAAAAGCTGCAGTTAGGTAAGGACATTCTCTTCACAGTTCTGCAGAGCCTGTTCTTTGGTTCAGCTACTACAGGACATAGGCCTAAAAATACATGGCAATACAATGACTGCAAAGCATCACTTCAAACAAACAAATGAAAGAATGATTTAGCTCTGTGAAACTACTATGTTTAGGACAAAAGAGCTAACAACAGTAATACAAAAATGCAGATGCTGAATCTGCATTGTTCAGGTGAAATGCCAAAAAACCTTACAGCCATCCAGAGACATTGTTTTGCTTGCTGAAGATGGTGAAAAGATTTTCATGCATTTCAGTATGAGATAGATTAGACTTGGTCATCTCAAATATGAAAGGTAATTATCACACCGTGCAAAAGAATGAATTTGCAGCCTAGTATCCTGTACCATTAAAAAAATGTACTGTGCTTTGAAAATTATAATTACTTCTCTTTTTACTCATTTGAACAGCTGAGTATGCAGCAGTTACTGTAAGATTATTTAAACTGATGATTGCTTTATTACTAACACTGAAGATCAGTGCAACTGCAGCATTCTGATGATCATGCTCTCTCTCTGGAAACCTGTTTCAAATTAGCTTCCTTCTTTCTTACACAACCATTGAAGAAAATGAGATAGTGCAGCCACGCATTCATAAGCCTGTAAGATGTCCCAGTGAGGGCTCTTCATTCAATCTCACTTTGTTCTTCCTTGTATGTAAGTGTTATGATATCGTGTTTAACTTAAGTGAATGGCAAGATATTCCAGATTCACAAAGGGAGTGGATAATGCTCTGGAGCCTGTAAGGGTAGAGACTATAGGCTGCTTCCTTTAAAGACATAAGTAGATATGCATTGGGTAAACCAGGGAAAAGCAGGATGATGAGTGATGACCTTAAGACTACATAGTTGAGTGTTTTTCTGGGGAACTGAACCTTCCTCAACCACAGACTGCTTTTGTAATTCCAGACTTTTTTTATATTTAACCTGCTGTCTTGGCCAATAAGTGAGCCTCATGTTTTGAAAATTTAGGGTCCTGATTTATTTTTTTTTAATAGAAATTGGCATATATTGTGTATTGATAATTTTAGTTATCATTTCTCTGCCTCTGCTTATAGAATGAGAATAATGCTACCACATAATATAATAGTCACATTGTGGAGGTAACTATAATAATGCTTTTGAATTACTTAGCTTATTCTATTAACAGCAATAATGAAAACTCTGTAAAGAAAATGCAATTTCTTTTTAATCCAAACCATGGTCTGATGTGGGAAAGCACTGAAAAATGTAAGTGCAGTTTCATATTATTAAAGACAATCACAATGTCTGTACATTAAAAGAGCAAATTAAGATTGCACAGAGATCCTCAGTTCTGTCATCCTATAGGTTCTAAATGTGAATTTAAATTTTTTTCTCTTTTTTAATTCTCAAATCCTAGACCTAATTTTTAACTTTCATTCTTAGTGCCCATTTAATCCCTTGAACCTCTGGAAAAGCAGATAGTAATAACAAGATGCTATTCTAGGAAGAGTCACAAGTTTGGAAGTTGTTTTCTCATACCAAGATATGTATGTTAGTTATTGCAACGTCTTTCTTTCTAATTTCTTTTGCCATCCTTTCAATGCTTTTCTGCCACTCAGATTATTAATCTTCTATTCCCTAATTCCTTTCTAGCTTCCAAAGACTCTCAATGAATTTACACACAGCAGTATTTTGCTTTGCTGCATTACAGAAAAAATGGTGCTTTACTTAGAGTTAAGAATATTCTGAGAGTTAAAATGCAGTCAATCTTTGGCAAGCACAGCAAATGGTGATTTCCCAACTCTAATTAACTTCTGTGTCAGATTCTTCCCTCATTTAGCCACGTTCTCAACAAATTCTACCATTTTGGAATATAAGCATATAAAATTTAAAAAATAAAATACTGAAAAAAACAATAAAAATGCTGTATGATCTACAGAGCTGATACCAGCAGCCATGCCTGAAGTCACGTGGGATGGCACAAGAAGCTGAAGGAGCTCTGCCTGTCGGGATCCACAGCTGCAGAGGATGCAGCCTGCATAACAGCCTGCAAGGAAGGATTCCTCCCTGCACCTGCACAATTACTCAGCTGCTGATGTGCTTGCACCTATTTTCCCCCCATACCATGCTGTGCTAAAGGCATCTGAAAGGCTTCAGCTTGCAAGAGGCAGGTAAGTGAAATTTTACACAAGAAACCTTTGCTTTGGACTTCCTTTGGGACTGGTAACTCATGAAACCATAAGGTTGTTCTAACATAATCAGTCAAAATATTATTGAAAAAGAAGCATTTTTATGTATACTGCTAGTCCCCTCATCCTGAGCACCTAGCCAGAATTGGTAGAGTTATGAGTTACTCTTTGTAGAAGTAAAAGTGGTGGGCAATGTGTTTCTTTGTTATCATTCCCATTATTTTCAAACAGGCATCAAGTTCCATATTTTTGCACTGAGGAGGAGGAAAGAAGTAAAAATGGGTTATTAATTTATTTGGAGTTCTCTTTTGGTCTATACGCCTCCCTAAACCCCATTCATTTGTTGCTAGCTAAAGTCATGCCCTAGAACTGGAGTCAACTTTTGGCCTCTGTCAACTTCACTGTTCCGCCATATTCCTCCTTCTCTTGGAAACCCACAGCTCCACCTATCTGTCTTCTCTTGATAGCACCCACATGAAGTCCTTCTGCTTTCCGCAGTCAGATTTTTGCATTCCAATAAATGAAAGTAATGATAGATAATCTGGTTTTGACTGAGAGCTGACAGAGATTAATCCCCACATCACATAAATTAGCATAAGATATCTAAAGAGTTTCAAAATGTGACATGCCAAGCTTGCATTTATCTTACAGTAAATGTAGAAATCATAGCACTAAAAATAAATTTTAATAGCATGGAGGTTTCGCTTTTCTCATAGTCATTAGATCATAAAGACACCTCAGTTCCCAAATAACATTACTTTTAAGTTGCAGTATCACAGAAGTAACCATTTTTAAAAGCCAGTCAAGTAAAAAAATAATTTTCCAGAGTAATTAGCCAAGCAACTATGTCTGAGATGAGAGATTCAATTAGAAATTGAATTATGCAGAGCTTGTTTATACTGATATGATAAAAATAGATTCCATCCAACCTTGGAAGCCTACGGTTTTTGTTGACATTCCTATCAAGACACTTCAAGAATAAAGGCTTCCTCTCAAGCAAATAAACAAATCTTTTTCTGAGTAATTATTATCACTCTTCAGGTAGTGGAGGTTGTAAGCCATGATTCTACATGCTAAGTGACTGACTGGCTAGAGACATGAAAGTAGCCTTCAGAAGTGCTCTGTCTTGAGTGCTGCTTGGTTTTGAAATCAATTAAGGAGCAGTAATTAAGAGCAAGATCGGGAATTTTTTTTGTAGGTATCTCAGAAGGTGAGATGTTATCAGAAGACATCCCTTTTTTACTCTGCCTGTGAAATGATTACAGTCCCAGTATTTGTTATCTCTTGAGACAGTGCTCTGTTCTAGCAGGGCAGAGCTGGGCATCCCTGCTAGTATGCCTTCTGCAACCACAGAAGGATACAGAACAAAAAGAAAAAAATGCCCTTTTCAAGTATAATAGTGCAAACATTTTTTGGATGTTACAAAATTTGGATGGCCACTTGCATATTTCATCTCAGTTATTTTGGTTTCCTAACAGAAGTGCCTGTTGCTTGGAGTTTTATTTTACAGCAAGGAGAAATGTATTTAAAGAGTGATTCAACCAAGCCAACTGCTAGTGCCTATTTATAATTATTGATTTGAGAAGGTTTGTTGGACAATTCAGTTAAGTGTCCAAAGCTTTTTTTGAACACCTTTATTATTTCCAGAATTGTCACAAGGCTGATGGAACCTCATATTATTCACACAGATGAGTGCTTTGTAAGTACAGTCACCCCTCAGATAATCAGACCACACGTCGTCTTCTTATTTTGTACAGTAGCACTTTTCCAGGGAGATAGGACAACCTATCCTTGGTCCTGAAGCAATACTACAAATAAAAATTATTACATTATATTGTGTTAATAGTATGTAAAACAGACTGGCTGTAGCTTTGCTATTCTGTGCTGTTTCACCCCGTGTCATAGTATCAAATATTATTCTTTTAGATGATGCAACTCTGTGTTAGTTATTTTTCGTAGCCAGTCATATACCCAGAAATTACAGATTCACATAGAATACTGACATTTTGCTTTAAACTAAAGACAGAAACTGCTGTTTAAGTTCAGTTATCTAAAATATACTCCAGCATCATGCATCGTACTGAACATTTAGAAAGTGGCTTGGTATTTTCTGGCCATTTGTACAAGACCAAATGCACCACTGGTACAAGAAGCTTCAACTCCAATTGCTTCATAAGCATTCCATTCATTTGCTTGCAAAATAGTAAATATAGTCAAGGAATTTCAAAAGGTTAAAAGACCACCAGCAAAGAAGGACATGTACACCTATTATCTCATATCCCTATCATATATGAAAAATTGACTATTTTCCATAATACCGTTATGACACTCCATGACATGACATCCATGTCCAGTACATTGATGGACGTAGTTCTAATAAAAATGTCTAATAAAAGTATCTCATATGCCATCAAATTTTATGTCTCTTCTTGGGGAATTAAATTAGGCAAGTAGCTGTTAAAATCACTATGGCTCAGAAACAGTGCAAACAAAATATAAAAAGATACCTATAGAAACAGGAACAGATATGGTAATGCAACTTCAAGAATGCAGTTAAATTCCTCTTTGTTATCTGAATCTCTTGCTCATCTGAGTCAAGTAAGGCTCGTAGTGACTGAAAGAGATTGTAATACAGTCTGCTGAAATTAGTTCTGCAAAGTAAGTTAGATGGATTTCATCCAGCTTCCAAGAGAGACTTGTCTTCATCCCAAAATAAGTCATCACTGCTTCTGCCACTAACAGGCATCTGTGCTGGTATTTTCAACAGAAGAGCTGAAGGCACTGCCAGCAGATAAGAGAATGAAATCTATACTGCTCCTTAGGGCTGTCATTTGGGACAGGCACGAGACATGTGCAGTAGTAGGGAGCAAAGAGTGTCTGCATGTAGTGACTGAGAGACTGCAGCTCCCCACCAACTCCACCCTATGGCCTTGTGGCTGTCATCTGTCCTTAGACAGCTTTCATCTCTCAATTACTCTGAGCAGTGTGTGTGTGTGTGTGTGTGTGTGTTTGCCTCGTGTTTTTTGAAATACCAAAGCATTCCTTCCCTTTTTCTTTCAAATGGATTAAGAAATGAGGTGAACATGCTAAATGACTTACCAGCACATATAAAAAAGTTATTCTCACTTCCACCAGTCACTGGGCACAAAGCCAGTTTCCTGAGAGTTGTTTCAGTAATGGTTGACTTCCATCTGGGGTGGTCTTCAAATTGCAGCCCTGTTGGTGTAATATGTTTTATAGATTTTATATTCTGCACATATTGCTTTTTAAGAAAGAACAAGACAGAGTATAAATTGCTTAGTATATTCTAGGTACATAGGCAGGAACCTTATTCTACTATTTAAATACTACAATACCAAGTATGTAATGTTGTCATTATTTGTGATCAGTGTATTGTTCATCCACCTTTTATGCTTTTGAGATTTCATTCAAGATGACTACAGTCCATTTAATCAGCCTTTAAATTAGTATTTCTGCCCTTACCAGGAAAATTCACGTGATCTCTAATTCAAGTGATTGAATATACTGAACAGAAGATAGTTAACTGCTGTCCTCAGAAACACCTAGAGATGGACTTGTGTAGGCTGTCTCTGAGAAGGAGTCTTTGCCAAGGTTCCTTCTCAGCAGTTTAAAGCATTCCTTTCCCCCAAATTAGGTGTTACTAGGCCTTGCTACAATCAAAATTTAAATGCTCACATATGCTGCAGTAAAATATGGTTAGAGAAGTGCAGTGTATAAAAAATACATAATGAAAAAGAGCAGAAGGTGCTTAGGCAATTTACTTGATTTATCATATTTCATATTATTTCCATGGAAAAAATAGCACTTTAATACAAGAACTAGAGGAATAATTCTTAACTTGTCATGTTTCATCTACTTGTCAGGGTAAAATTCCTACAGAGACCTAGATCAGAGTCAGCTTTTAACTCTCAAAAGCAAAATGACTGAGATGTTTCCTAGTGTTATAGTATCACTGCAAAAGAAATTATACTGAGGTCATGTATGAAGGAGAAAATTGTTGGTATCTTTGTGTGATTCTCCATCTTTTCACCTGTTTGCCTTTTTTAGATCACCATGTTTCAAAAGTAGTCTGCTTTAAAAAAGAAGGAGTGCTTTACATACAATCCAGGGAAAAAATCTCAAATCAAACCAGTTTGTAAACTAAAGGCACCTATTTTAGTGAATCTACAAACCTTTGTCCCCACAGGAAAAATCTGCATTCAAATAATATAAAAAAAAATCAAAATCTTGTCTTGGAGATAAAAAATAATGTGACAGTTTTATAATATTTTTTATCCATATCATCATCCTTATTGTTACAGTATCAACCTTGTGTTCTCAATAACAGGTTTCATTTTCACAGATGCTTGTCAAGTATAACATTTCCAGCAGTTAAATACTTAATAAGAAATGTCAAGGCTACAGTGTTAAATGCTGTAACCTGCTACCACCATATTAATATTCCTTTCATCAAGCAACAATTCAAAAAAATTAATTAGGCATCTTTTTTTTCAAGGTCTTAGCTTGAAGATCTAAAAGACACAGTATGACTTGCACTAATTTATTTTTTAATCTGTAGTTTAAAGTGAAAACTGAGACAATTATCTCCCACAGGCCTGTGTTTACATCACAATAATCATCGGGGCTGACAGTTTCTGTTTGGCCCATGCTGGGGATCAGAACAGCTTACGAGTTCTACATCCTGACTGGAGCACTTTGGCACAACAAAGTGGAAAAACCTGTATCTGTATAGACTTCATACCTCAAGCCACTGCTGTTAGGGTTGAATTGGTACTGCTTCACAGTTTTCTTTACAAGTCTAGTGGAAAAAATCGTATGGTATTTACTGGTGTTGCAACAGCTACGTCTTGCAACAGAAGTTATCACCAGATACAAGTGTGTGTCAGTAAAAAGAATTAAGAAGCAGTAATTATATTAGTTTCTGCTAAGAGCCTCTGATGAACTTTTTAAAAGGACAAATATAGATAGGACTAGGGAGAGTGGCTTTACACTGAGAGAGGGTAGGTTTAGATCAGATATTAGGAAAAATCCCTTTACTTTGAGGGTGGTGAGATACTGGAACAGGTTGTCCAGACAAGTCTTGGATGTCCAATCCCTGCAAGTGCTAAAGGCCACATTGGATGGGGCTTTGAGTCATGTGGTCTATTGGAAGGTGCCCCTGCCAGTGACAGGGGGGTTAGAACTAGATAACTTTAAAGGTCCCTTTCAACCCAAACCATTCCATGATTCTACTATTGCCCAGCCTAGTCAAAATTAGCCCTTCTACACAATGGAAATTATTACAGTGGAAATATACTGTACCATGCTCATATTTGTGCAGCCTGCTCAGACTCAGGAAGCTCTGTGGGCAGGTTTGGCGGTTTGCTTGCAAATGAAGAAAACAAAACTAGTTTTTAGCAGCTACTGCATCACTAGCTGTCTCTTAATTTCTTTCAGCATTGATACCTAATGTTTTGGTTTTGTCTGATGCACAGGTTTATATTTTGTTCATTGCTTTGTGTTGCGTGAGAGAGCTCTCAAAGCACTGGGATAAAAGGACAGCCCTGTGTCCTTATAGGAAGCCAAGTCCTATGTCTGAGAAAGTTTCCCACACACTGGCTATCAAGCACATAAGGCAGATAGCCACCATGATGTCTCTTCATTCAACACATTTTCTATTCTGATCATGTGGCAAATGTCCATCTTGGTCACACAGGTTTGAGGGGGAGGTCATGCTGTACTACCTCAGAATTTAAAGAAGTAATAGTTCATGCATAGTCATTTATTCTGAATATGTGACTCTGAAGTTTTACAGAGGTTTTACCAGGGTATGAGACTTAGATGAGAATACTTGTTTTCTTCCTTAGTGATGAGCACCCTGGTCCTCTGATTTCAAACTATCTTGTAGCCTTTGGGAAAGGAACTACATTGCCTAAACCAGTGCTGCTGCTGGCGTGTGTTGGGCAGCATGTCATTCTGCTGGTGAACTCCGCGAAGTCAGAGGAACACTGTCATGTTTTCAACCCTGCCTACTACCCCTGCAATCTTCTTTCAGGCTGACATTAATCATATGTGTTTGCATATGTATGGAGCCCAATGTACCCCAGACACAACACAGCTGTTGTGCATGTGCAGATTGAACTTCAATGTATGAGCTGCAAAACCAGCATTCAAAACAAGTCTTACTTCCAGCACATGCACAAATCAGTTTCACAGTGGATCCCATATGCTATAAACCTCTCAGGCTGTGCCTACACACTACAGCACAATGAAGCCCTAGAGAAGAGGCTGTATGTCCTGGATTTGTGGACATGCAGACACTGAGATCCTTAGAAATCCTTGACAAATGACATAAACCCCAGTAGTTCAGAAGGTGATTCATAAAAGCAGTAACCAACTGCTGAAGTTAGTAAAGCAAGAATCTGCAATGCCTGGCAGAGCTGTGCTGCAGACCAGTTTTCCACTGAGGTCCCAATGTCAGTTCAGTCATAATGCCAGACTGCAGTGTAATTGCCGAATGATGACCATTTACATTTCAACTAAACTAAGTTTAGGTTCTTCGATTATTTTGGAGAGCTTGGAAACTGTTTAAACATTGTATACAATAAACTGAGAATGGGAAGCCTGAGGGGATATATAGGACTGGAAACCCATGTAAGAAATGATGAGGATAGGTGTAACTAATCTTCCACTGATATCTCTGACTCATCTGAGTGGGGTTCTCTCTCCACTCTGTGCCAAATTGACCCGAACTTTACGCCTATTAAGTGCCTTCTCAGCTGTGTTTTTCTGACTGACCAGGTAGTCAGTTGAGTGAAGCATTTGACTCAGGAAAAATAACTCCCTGTCTTGCTCTTGAACCCAATATTTCCTTTTTGTCTCCTGGAGAAGTGTTAAGTTCTAAGAGTGAAAAATCCTATCCAAGAGCAAGAAAAGTCACCAGTGGAATTCCCAAGCACTGCAACATAGAGGGAAATGAGACCTGTCAAAGCAAGCCAAGACAAATAGTACCAGGAGCCTAAAGATACATAAATTTCAGATTGAATCAAAACCACACAGAGGTTTGGCTTAACAAAAAAAAAAAAAAAAAAAAAAAAAAAAAAAAAAAAAAAAAAAGGTTTTTTT
>VYZT01047491.1:86914-97773 GCA_013400735.1 Pomatostomus ruficeps
AAAAAAGGAGTTTTATTTAAAAGCAGCTGTTAAATAAAAAATGTTGCAACAGAGCACATGAAAATGTATCTACTGAGGGACTGATTTAGCTCACTTCGAAGTCAAAGAGAGGAAAATTGGGGAGCCAGTATTTTGGAAAGAAAATCAAGAAATAATATCGTCCTTGAGGCAAGGAACTTGAGTGTAGGTTAGCCTAAGAATGCTGTAACAGAGAGAAAAGCCTCAGTTTTGAGGTGGGCTCAGACACCAGCCTTTCATCTGCTGCCCAGTCACTCGGTGTTTTCCATTTATAGCACAGTAGTTGTTATCTCATAACACAACTGGATGTTTGACTAAGCATGAAATAAAGTTCAATCACCACAAAACAGATAATTTGACATTAGATACAACTCTGCCAGCAGCTCTTGCTCACATTTGTCAAAATTTCTCCTCATGTGTTTCATACAGTGATGTCCATACAAGGTGTTGGCCAATAGAGGCAATGGAAAGTTTGTCATGACTTCAAAGGAGTCAGGATCTTCCCCATATTCACCACGTGGCAGTATATCCGGCATGATGGCAAAAGTGAGGATACTTTAAAACTTATTTGATATGTGCAAGGAGTATTAGGTAAGTAGTCAATGCTGAATCCACTCACAGAATCACAGAATCACAGAATGAACTAGGTTGGAAAAGACGTTTGAGATCAAGTCTAACCTATGACCTAACACCTCATCAACTAAACCATGGCACTGAGTGCCACATCCAGTCTTTTTTTATACTCATCCAGGGACAGTGACTCCACCACCTCCCCTGGCAGACGATTCCAGTGCCCAATCATTCTTTCAGTGAAGAATTTTTCCCTAACATCTAACCTAAACTTCCCTTGGTGCAGCTTAAGACTGTGTCCTCTCATTCTGTCAATTGTTGCCTGGCAGAAGAGACCAACCCCAGCCTGACTATAACCTCCTTAGAGGAAGTTGTAGAGAGTGATAAGTCTCTTTTTCTCCAGGATAAACAACCCCAGCTCCCTCAGCCGTTCTTCACAGGGCTTGTGTTCCAAGCCCTTCACCAGCCTTATTGCCTTCCTCTGGACATGTTCAAGCATCTCAATGTCCTTCCTAAATTGAGGGGCTCAGAACTGGACACAGCACTCAAGATGAGCCCTCACCAGTGCTGAGTGCAGGGGAAGAATGACTTCCCAGCTCCTGCTGGCCACACTATTCCTGATACAGGCCAGGATACCGTTGGCCTTTTTGGCCACCTGGGCACACAGTAGCTCATGTTGAGCTGCTGTCAGTCAGTACCCCAGGTCCCTTTCTGCCCTGGCACTGCCCAGCCACTCTGTCCCCAGCCTGTAGTGCTGCAGGGGGTTGCTGTGGCCAAAGAGCAGGACTTGGCACTTGTAATTTTATACAATAGCCTGTAAGAAATAGATATGCACATGTTTATGGGATTAGGCTGTGATCTGGAATACAGACTCATTAGAGCATTAGGAAGAAATGCAATATTTTTTTTTTACACGATAGAAGATTTTGATATTTCAAAATTGGAATGAAAGCAAGGAGTGTTGAGTCTTCTCATGGCATGATGCCTCAGCTCTGGGGAAGCCTGTCAGCCTTGCACCCACGTGTCTGGGGAATCAGGATTGCCAAGAATCCACAAAGTGGAGGGTCCGTCCTTCCCAGCTCTCAGCACTCTGTCAAACCCAAGGCAAAGCAGTCTGTAAACTCAAAATCTCATAGAACCAGACAAATAGCTGTTAAGAAGAGAACTGGCAGGCTCATTTGTCTTGGAAACCAGCCTAGATTCCATTGGAAATTGGTCAAAAATGGAAATTATTTTGTGCAACATTTTGATTTCAATGAATGACATACCCTGATGAAGAAATGTTTCATCAGAAATTTTCTAACCAGATTGTTCTCTGTTGGAAGTAGATAAAGCTATTTTTATGGGGTTTTTTTGGTTTGTGGGTTTTTTTATTTCCCACTCCCACACGGTTTAGTAGGATCAGGTTAATAAGCAAAGCCCTCTGAACATTCAGTGGCATTTGATTCCGAGGTTTTGCTCCAGGAACCCCTCCCTCTCCATGAACCCCTCCCTTTAGCTGAAATCTAAGTTCCAGCTCCATCATTCAGGCTTCAGTTAGGGAAATTGTTATCAAGTGAAGCTGATACCAGGAAATAATTAATTGCTCTCTACTGCCACATTTCTTATATGTCCATAAATGCTCTTAAGTTCAGAACAATTAATTGAACTAGAAGCCTGCCTCTGATTAAAGACAGCCATTAATCCCAGATTAGTCCTAAATACAGGAAGGGGATCTTTCCTATGGAAATCCTGGTATATCTTTCTGTAAGCAGTTTTTATTCACTTAGACAGCTTCTAATAGTGCTACAGGAAATAAAATCTTGTAGCCCCAAGAGCAGGTTCAAAAACTGTAGGATTTTCTGGTTATTCAAATTCTAAAATGGTAATAAGTAAAAAACCACTCCATGACTGTAAACATATTTTATGGGTAGGTGGGCGAATGTCAGATTAATGTCATTTGTTGCAGTGAAATCAATGAGATTTCTGTTAATAAAGAAGAAAAGTTTCTTCAAATGCCACAAAGACTAAATACGTTTCCTCAGTTAATCCTCAGAGGCCCCATCAGGCTAAAGAAAAAGAAAAGTATTTAGGTGAGTGATCCACCCAAGTAAACAGGCCATGCAGATAGGAGAAATGTGGTGGCTGTAATATAGTAGGAGGGTTGTAGACTCTGCCTGTCTTGAGATTTTCAGGTGCAATCTTGGCACACAAGACCTCGAGAAAACTTCCATGACACGGATGCAATACTGCTGGAAGAAAAAAGCCCTCAGATGTGTAATGCCAAAATCCCTGTGCTACTCTCAGTGGTCTATCCTATCCTGTTCTAGTAAAGAACACTGCTCCCATTGGCACTCCAGATGATGGAGTATTGGATTGCTAAATAAGCAGCTACAGCCAATCTGTAAGAGCCTGTGAGGGTTTTAGAGAATGGGAATACCTTCAAGATCTTGACAGAGTGCAGAAATTATATAAAAAAGGCTACAACTTAGAGTTCAAAAAATCAGCTGCATAAATATAGGACTGGAAACTCTCAGCAGGGTGGCAGACCCACAGATGAGGATGTAGGGGTCATACACAGCCACAGCCAAGCATCAGTCAATGATATTGCTGTGGCAAAAATGGAAGAAAGAGTATCGTGTGCCACAGATAATTTTATGTTGGTGATGCCTAAATAGGAGAGGCGTGTTGAGGTTTGGCTACCATGTTTCAAAAAATTGTAATCCAGAGACGCAGACTGAAAGTCTGTAAAACATGATCTGTGAGTAAGGATTAGAGGGAGTGTGACTGTTTGTTTAGGGAAGGCTGAGAGAAAACAGAAGAAAAAGTCTTCAAACAAGAATAGCACAAACAAGAATAGCACAGGCAAAGCAAATACGTGGTTCTCTGTACGTCATCACTGTAGATGAGAGGAAGAAATGAGCGTGCACTGCAACAAGGAAGGTTTAGGTTAGATATTAGGATCATAAGCATAGATGGGTAATGGCATGGATGATTTACAGAGACCAGACTCTGCCTCACCAGATGGAGTGTGAAGGAAAATTTCATGATTCTGATGGGAAGTAGAAAGGTGAGTTAAGAGACCACTAGAGGCCCCTTTCAGCTTCTTCCTGATATCTATAAAAACTTTGTGTGTCTTTATCTGATCAACCAGTCAGTTCTAGCAAATTCTAAAAGGAACAGATTTAGGGATAATTTAAACCATTTTACTCGGAGAAATATCTTTAGTGAATTTTTAACAGAAATACAGCACTTCAAGAAGGAAAGTACATAAAAAGGATGCTTTGTAAAACAAATCTGTTACAGTAATAATTCTGTCTAGTCTAAGTCGACTTTAACTTCAGTATGTCCTGCTTAGAAACTAACTGTGCAACAGCATAACAGACTTTCACTCCTCCAGTATTTTCCTTTCCTTTTCCTTTATGCTCTTTCTGTTTGCAGGATAAAAGACTGATTGCAAGTAATAAAAGTTTAGAATTCAGGTCTTGCCTGGATTATTTTTTAAGTAGTTAATAGATTTTTCTTTTGACAAGATTTATTGCTGAAAATTTAAAAGAAAAAAAAAAAGAAGAAGAAAATTAAAACAGAACACCTAGTCGTCCCCCCCGCCCTCCTCCAAACAATCCCAAAAACCAACAAACAAGGAAGAAAAAGAAAGACCACATTCAGACAAATAGAAATGCCAATGTACTTTGTTTTCTACAACACATCACAAATTATGAGAGTGGAATTGATGGACGGTCTCTCTGTGTCCACCCACACCTTAGTGCTTAATCAAGATAACCACTCCCCGTCTTACCAACAAATAAACCATTGTCAGTAGTTACCATGTTCTGAGTAAACTCCCAGGGTGATGGGGCAGAAAGACAGGGCAAAAAAACCCCAAAATTGCTGTCTGTTTTGTTTTAGGTGTGTTGGTAGAATTGACTGTTGGCACTCACTTTATTTAAGAAGTGCAAGGCATTTTGTGCACATGCATTGCAAGGCACATGTGGAATGTAGCGAAACTTCCTACAGAGACACAGGGTCAAAAGACAGGCCATGGCCTGCTGTGCAGACCTGATGGAAGAAGTCCATGTTTCTTTGGCGAAGTTTGCCTTCCTCTGGATGTTTTGCACCTCTGCATTTTAGCAGGGAGGATCTTGGAGATTTTTCTGACTGGACAATCTACAAACTAGTATTCAAGTTGAAAACTAAACACAAATTTAACAAATTGGGTGAAAAGATCCAGCAAAAGCAGAGCATGAAACACCACAGCACCAAAGGGTGCCTGCCTTGGAATAACTTGCAAGCTGCATCTTCTTGTACCTCATGAGCTCTTTTTTCCTTTGATGTTTGTACAGCACATTGCTGAAAAACAAAGCAAACATTCTTCCAGTGTCATTATTTGAACTAAAATGTAAGTTATCTGTAGTTGTATTATATGGAATATATGTTTTTAAAATTCAATAAAGGTGATACTCTTTTGTCAGAAAATCTATGGTATTAGGCTTATACACTACTGAAGCCAGTAGCATGAGAAACAGTTAAAAGTGCTGGTGTATAGGGAGGGACTGTCCTGCTGCAAAAAGGAGGTGTCAGTTCTGACCAGGTACTGTGCTTAATGAGACTATTATTAAAATTGACTGCTTCTCATACCATACCAGTTTGGCTATGGAGACAAGCCTCCTTCAAAGACATCTGAGTTTAAGTGACCATATCAACTCCATAGTAGAAGCAAGTAATCAATGAGACATTTCTTTTCCTCCTAAACTGCTAAGCTCAGAAAACCACCAGGCCTGTGGTGAATAGAAAGTCTCCACTGCATTTGTCTTATTGCTCAGGAAGGCTGAACCTCTGTCCCAGGCAGAAGAGCTTTGGAGACAGGACTTGGTTAGCTGCAGGTGAAGCCAGAGTCTGCTTGCATTTCACTATTAATGTTATTGTGCTGCTTTGAGATGCTCAGCAACACCATTGCTGCATAGATACACAGAGGCATAACACCAGTGTGAAGATAGTAAGTGAAGAATATCAGAGGACATATGGGTTAAATGAGGAACTGACAACTTCCAAGTCTTCCCAGTTCTCATGTTTCTGTTTCTTTTGCCCACAACTGCAAAACAGTGCTTTCTAACCTCAGCATCCAAACTGCCATAGCTTGAGTGTTTTAGTCTCAGAGTACTGTATCTTCTGACCCTTGAAGAGATCATTTTTGCCATGTGATCTTATGGCTGGTGAGCCATAAGCTCAGCTGCATCCGCTGTTTCTGTTCCTGGAGTTTCCACAGTTGCCAGGGGTCCTTTCATTAGATTTGAGCTACCTGTACTAGCTTGAGCCTAGTCTGGTCTCTAGGTAAATCCCTTTGACCTGAGACCTTCTGCATTTTGGTCTGCTGCACCCAAAGTGTTTGTTGTCCAAGTTCTCTTTTCCACTTTCAAGGTCAGTCAGATGCCTCCAGTACCAGTTCTGTAACTCTGTTAGAGCTAGAATCCCCTTTTCAGGGCTGTGCCTATCAATCTAGCCAAGAATGCAATTTCTTATCTGTGGTCTAGCCAAGCATAACAGTAGGGATGGAGTGATCACCACTGCCTCTGCACTTTTTATCTTACTCATCACTTGAAGCTTAAATGGATGGGGTCCAGTTATTCCATCCTGGTGAAAAATGGGTGAGCTGGCAGAATCCTTAATTACACAGGCTGCTTTCTATATCTGGATACACGGGATTTAATAGTTTTTATTAAAGTAGCACCTAAGGGCCCAACTGAGTACAGTCTCTACCCTGCAGATATTTGCTGAGCTGCCCTGTCTTTCTGCCCCATCACCCTGGGAGTTTACTCAGAAGATGGAATTCTTTTCTTTTCACTAGAAAAACACAGACATGGTAACTACTGACAATGGTTTATATGTCGGTAAGATGGGGAGGAGTTATCTTGATTAAGCACTAAGGTGTGGGTGGACACAGAGAGACTGTCCATCAATTCCACTCTCATAATTTGTGATGCGTTGTAAAAAACAGAGCACATTCCTCACACATTCACACAAGTGGGGGGAAAGAAGGCTGGAAACTTGTGGCTTCTAGCAACAGGAGGAAGGCTCCCACTCCTATCTGCAGGTCTGCACCTACAAGATACTGAGTGCCCTGGCAGCAGGGTCCAGGAGCTTGGTCCAGGAAAACAGTTGCACCAGCTAAGCCTGAACCTGCAACAACACCAGGTGGAACCTTCAAGTGAGAGCAGGGGCAGACTCCCTGCTACGGGGAAGAAGGTCCTCACAGGCTGACCTCACCTGCTGGCAAAGGGCATTTTCTTCTTGCTGGGGCTTGTATCTTGGATACTGAAGAGAGGCTTGTGGGGCCTTAGACTACAATCCTTTGCTACTCTTCCACGTGGGCAGCAATGATATTGGCCAAGGAAGCTGTGAACATATTAGGCGTAACTCTGGCTCTGGTGACGAGGGTCAAGGACACAGTGGGCCAGGTGGTTTTCTGGTTGGTCCTGCCAGAGAAAGGAAAGACAGGTCTTGAGGAGGAGTGGACATATACTGCAGATCATCAGCTGGCATAATGCAGTTGGCATCAATAACAGGGATCCAGTTTTTATGATTATAAGATCCTATCTGAGTGTCAACAACTGCTAGGAACAAACAGGGTGTTCCTGACAAAGGGGAGCTAAAGTAGCTCTCCCATATGACTGGCAAACATGGTAAGGAGAGCTGTAAATTAGGAATGATGAACCTACAGGGAGGGAGATGATGGCTTACAGTCACATAAGGAAGTGGTGTGGGATAAGGTGTAATAGACAGAACAGGGTGAAAGAGGTCACCTTATGCAAATACACATCAGTAAGGGAGTGCCAACAATATGGCATCATGGAAAAAGCTCTCGTATCTTTTTCTAGGATATCAGCTCAATCTGGTGCCTTATGTGACGTGCTTGTATGTCACACAGCATGAAGAATCAATAGGAGGGATTAGAGGTCTGAATGCAGTTGCAGAGCTACAATATCTCATTGGGATCGCCGTGATGTCATGGCATAGTTCATACATAGTGGGGGTGCAACTGATGAATACAGGCAGTCTAGACTGGGAGAGGGGAGGAACTGACCTTCTGTGAGAGAACAGCAGCGATGCATGGAGCTCTGCCTTGGGAAAGGTAGGATCTGGTTGAGAGCTGTGGATCAGGAAAAGTATCTTGCTGAAATGAAACATTAATAAACTTGGAAGCCAACTCCATATGTTTTCTATGACAAAGAGTTGCATTTGGAGGAGGTTTACTGTGTGGAAGAATTCTCATGCAGTCACAAGATGTTCCGAGTAGTGCTCATGACCTTTTACAATGCAGCTCATGAACAATACAATCCGTAGTCTGTTTGTCTCAGGACATCTACAGTTTCCAGCTGGTGATGCTTGTTCTTGATGTCAATGAGTACAACCTCAGCTGGAAATGTTCCTCAGATGCTTCTTACGTAAAACCGGAGCACTGATTTTAGTTCCATACCCACTGTTAGCCAGACATCTCATATCAGACCTGCTATTTTGGCTGCTTGAAAATAAACTTTTGATAGCAACAGGGTGAGAAGTCACAAAAATATATACTGAATATATTTTAAATGCTACCACATCATCGGACAAACACTAAGTAATGCATTCTCTTTCAGACACATACCCATACTGTTTATATAAAACTTGATAACACCAGTCAGAAAGCCAACAGGACATCCTTTTAAGGAAGATTTTTTCATACATGTTCTCACGTGTTTGGAAGAGGCAGGAGAGAAGAGGGGAGTGAGCTTCACGTTGTACTTATACATTTTAGTTTCTATTTATACTTAAAAGACTCCCAACTTGGTGAAAATCACATTTTCCAAATTTTTCAAGGCAAACTGCCTGCAGCATTCTCTAAGGAGCTTTCTTCACTTTCATTTTTTTTCCCCTCTCTATAATATTTGAAAGATTACTTAGGGTTGCATCTTATTTATCACAGCACTGTAATACTGGTGCTATCAAATGGAAAGTGTTTCCTATGACTGTGCTACTCTGTTGAGAAAAGTAACTTTTATGCCACAGATATTCCAAATTTTGAAAAGATGGATCTCTGTCAGTAATCTGAGGCTGGCCCATTCAAAGTGCAATGGAAAGATTTGCTAGGATAGAAGTATTAGTTTATAGTGTACGAACACGAAGTTTACAGGGTTACAGGGAAATAGTAACTTTAAAAGTCACCGGAAATTGCTTTGATACCAGAACTGAAAATCAAGACTGATGGCTGACTAGCAGAACACCTTTTGCCAGAGGCAATAATCAATAGAACAGAGGTAAAGCACCTGAAAGGGTTTGCTTCTGTATTTTACTTTACTTTCACTTATCCCTGTTATCCCTAGGATGCTAAATGAGGCATGCAGTACATCTAGGTTTCCTGTAACTACATGAAGGAAATGTTTTCATTCTCAATAAAACCCAAAATCATAGTACCATGCTATAATTTCACTTAGTAAAAAGACGTGGTTATGAGAGAGACAAGAAATTTCACTTCAAATGCTAGAGACACTAGCAAAGAAATTTGTCAAAGATGTGAATAAAGGTCATCTTTATTCAGGCCCAGTGTGCCCAAATTCTTAAGATACTTTGGTTTCTGATGTTTGCAAAATAAATAGGTATAGTACGTGTTTTTCCTAAATAGTGTAATCATAAACCCAAGTTATTTTGTTGATTTATTTTTATATAAATGTAAACACTTTGGAATTAAAAATTGTAAATATAGAACATATTATGTCATGATGAAACATATAGAATATATGTGACTATGAAACATGTTCTGTTTCATGACAAACTTAATCTACAAAAGAAAAAATGGTCAGTTCATCACAGACAATCAAAAAAGCAAACCCCTGCAGGTGTAAATATTTATACTTCGTATGGAAGGCACCTCTACTTAATGGGCATAGCAATTTTAATATATGAGAAAAGGGACAATTACAAGATAAATTAGAAAGAAAAAAGGAAAAGAGGAAATCTGAGCCTTCTTGAGACACTGGGAAGGCTGGCATACCCCTTTTTCTGTGGTATCAGCTGCCATGTTTCCAGGGAAGTGTGACTCTACAACCTCTGTGTGTTGTGGCACCTTTTCAGCCAAGTCAATAATCAATGGGATTCAATTGCAGCCGTTCTCAAGTCTAACTTATTTCTTTGACTTTGATACAGATGTATTCTGAGGTGTTGGTTATTGTGCAGATAATATTATTTCCTCTTTTAATAATTTGATACTGCTACTTATGTAATCTTTTTCAAATGTTTGTTTCTATTGCAAACATTTGCTTATCAAAGCAGTCAGCTTCTGTTTGCATACCGACCTTACTAATCTGTTATTATAGACAGGGCCACCTAATTAGTAATCAGGGGAACATGATTAAATTTCATATATTAAGTACTGTCAAACTATGATATATCTATATCATCATTTCGAACTAAAAGCTATAAATACCTTCTTTTCTTGTGCAATGCTCCCACTGGGTACTCCTTTGCTTATTTTGACATTACAGTATGCCTGAAACGTCATTGTGTTGTGAAAATTTACTAAAGAAATTATTTGATTGATGTTCAAATAACCATCCCATATCAAGGACCATACAGTTTCAAAGTATGCTATTTTAAAACCAGTAAAAAAAAGATCTATTGCCCAGAAGTCGTTAAAATAAGACATGGAAACTTCCTTTTGTCTACCTGACACTCATGATGTGCAATATGCCCTACATTTTGGCTGTGGCTTTGTTCTCTGTTAAGTGAAGTGCCACGCTGAGTTTGTAAAAATGCTCTCTTGCTCGTTTGACAATAGTGGAATTTACAGAGTCTGGAGCTCTGCTTCCCCCGCACTTTCCATACCCACCCCATCAACAGTCCAGCTGAGGGAGTTAGGCCAGTAGAAATCTTCCACACAATAAAACGCTGTTCTTCCTGCTTGTGTCCCCACCCACCCCAACTACCCCTAGCTCCTCCCCTACCCCCTCTTATGGCGGGGTGAGAAGAGAACCAGTGCCAAAAAACCCCCAAACCAAGGATAAAGAAGAGAGGGTTTATCTTTTCTTCTTATGCAGTAACACAGATTGGCTGAGTTCTGCTGATCATAAACGTTTTTCAAAGAAAACGGCTGGACTTTATTTTAAAACAGAAAATGCCATTTCTAGCCGGTAACAGAAGTTAACTTCTGGTGTGTTTGGGTAAAGAAAGAAAAGGTGTGTAAAATATCAGAGGAAACAAGCAGAAACATCGTGGTGTCCAAGTCCCTCCCGGCACCAGGCTGCCCCGGACACGCCGGGCTC
>VYZT01047491.1:97856-119634 GCA_013400735.1 Pomatostomus ruficeps
CGGCGCGGCCGCCGACGGGACGCTGCGAGACGAATCCGCTCCCTACAGCCTCGGTAGGTGCTCGCTCGCGGTCTCCGCGGGGCTGCGCGGGGGGCGGTCCCTGCCCCTCTCTCGCCGGGCATCCCGCCGCTGGCTGCGCCGCCCGAGCGCGCATCGCTCCCCTCTGCGCGGGGCAGCCGCCGGCCGCCAGCCCCTGCCTCTGCTGCTGGCTTTCCCCAGCGGTGCCCCTTCCCCGGCTGCCTGGCCCTTCCCCCATCCCCTCCCGCCCCGGGAGGGTGAGGCGGGCCGGGGCCGCGGGTCAGAGCCGGGCGGTGTGCTGGGCGGGGGGTCTCCCTCCCGTCCTCCGCCGTCCCGGCCCGGCGAGGGGGCCAGGGCCAGCCTGGAGGCGGCGGTGGGGCAGGGAACGAGCGCCTGGAGCTGCCGGCGGTGGCCGCGCTGGAGGAGGAGGAGACAGCGGGTGGCGGCCGTCGGGCCGGCAGGACGCCCCGGTCCAGGGAAATCAGTGAAACGCTGGCAGCGTGGCAGCCCCTTCCTGCTGAAACAAAGTCAGCTCGGTGCAAACGAGAGAGGTGATGCTGCTGGTCGGTCGTCCTGTTCCCCTGGCGTTCTCCGTGGAGTACGGGGTCGCGGCCGCTGTTGGCAGATGGGTCGTAGGGCTTAACTCCTGTTTAACTAAAGCGCTAAGTGCATCGTTACAGAGAGCAGCCGTGAACTCCTAAGAAAGTCTAGTGTGCTGTTTGCAGAGAGATACTTGTCGAAGCAGCCTGTGTGCCTTTGGTTACTGGCCTCTGAGTTGCTGAAGTAGGAAAAAATACAGTAATCATATATATTCTTTTTTTCCTCTTAGGTAAGTGCTACCATATGTTAAGCCACGTGTTTTACTGAGCCACTAAGGGGCTGTGTAACTCACCTGACTTATCTTCCCATTTTCCTCACATTTGAAAGAGGTTAAATGACAATGTAATAGCTCCAGACCTGGGTGAATATCTTTGCATGTACCAGGTATTTTTAATATTCTGTGTGGCCTGTAATGCCGCACAGGCTTGGAGCCCGTGGTGGCTCTTTGCTGGCGAACCCAGCTGACTGCTCCTCTCTTTTAACGAAGTAATTATTTAATACTAATTGGGGAATTATTTAGAAAAAGAATCAAAACCACAAACCCACACCAAAAATGGCTAGTTAATGACTGTGCAACAGTCGCTTGTTTTTTTTTTTTTTTAAAGCTTTCGAAACTTCCCAAGGTATGACTGTCTTCATTAGCACATATTTTCCCCCAGGGTTTCTTTTAAGTATGAAGAAATCTTTTTCAGCTGTTGATTTGCGTCGTTGTTTGTGTGGCAAAACAAGTTTTGTGACTTGCTTTAAGCCTGCAGGTAGGCTCTTTCCAAGCTAATAGCTTGCTGTTGTAATGTAATGACATCTCATCACTTCAGGATGGAGGAAGCACCTGTTTGTTGCAGGCCGTTGTTTCCATCTCTTTGCAGAAGTCCTGACCATTTCACCCAGAAAGGGTGCAGAGTAAATAGGTAGTAATAGTCGCTTCACGGAACCACGAGTTCCTGCCTAGCCTCTCTTAAGTGCAGCCCGAGTGCTTCAGGGCATGTGTACTCTACTTAGACTCACAGAATGGTTTGGGTTGGAAGGGACCTTAAAGACAGTCTATTTCCAGCCCCCTTGCCGTGGACAGGGACACTTTCCATTAGACCAGGTTGTTTAAAGCCCCACCCAGCCTGGCCTTGAGTGCTTCCAGGGATGGGTTAACTGCCACCTCTCTGGCAGACCCCTGCCGGTGTCTAATCACCATCCCAGTGCCAACCTCTAAGGCACACCACTTGTCACTGCTATAGTCCCTGGGCCACTGACCACAGCTCTTTGAGTGCAACCGTCCAGGGTCCACCCACATTTAATGAGAACTCTTATGGCTTTAAGAAGAGAGTGGTAATGTAGGCAGAGTTTAAAATTTTAGTGGAACTTCAGAAAATTAATATTTTAAAAATGAATTTCTGAATGTTTAGTTTCCAGGTTTTTGGGGAAAATACTAACATACAGGAAATGGGTTTTTAATTTTTTTTTTAATAGGGTCATAAGATGGATTGGTACTGTGCAAAAATACCTGTCTGTTTGCAATTTATTTTGTAGTCTAAGGATTAGGTGTCTGTAAAATGAATCCTGATCAGATACAGAGAACTTGTTAAAGTTTTAAATTGATCAAAGAGATTTTGTTATTCAAATAGAACTTAGGTTCTGTTTTTTAAACTTGTAGTTCCAGTGAAGTCAGGGGGTTGATAGTAAGTGTAATGGCGGCAGGTCTTTCTATTATATCAGTAATCAGTATGTCCATGAGTTATTATATAAGTGATATGTATGTTCAGTTCGGAGTTTTTCGCTAAAATTTGCTGAGACTGTGTAGGACTTGAGGCATAATTATTTTAAACCGTTATGTTTTACCTGCCAGTGACCAGCTACATAGCCCTGTGACAACTGTTTTGCTGTCAGCAGTACTGGAATTATTGTAGTTGTTTTTCAATTTAGAAGGATCTGTCTGAGAAGCCTCACATTGGTCTGAAACCACGATTGTGCATAAATTCTCCGAAAAAATGTAATTTGCATTAGTGTCAGAAATCTGACAGTCTTGCAGTGAGACCATGACATGGGTGAGCAAAACTAGCAGCCCAATACTGCTGCACTTTGCCTCTCAACACTCTTGGAAGTTGTCCTCTAATCTGTCATAAATTATATTCTCTTTTACTGCCTGAAGTTTTCCTAGAGAGCAAAATCACACGGGCTGGAGCAGCCTGGCAGGTGAGCTCACCTCTCTGATCAATTTTTGATGCTTCCTAGCACTGTGTAGACCTGAGGCCTCGTGACATGAGAACACGACAGAAGGGTGATGAGGAAGTAACTTTAAACTGGTATTGCTGCTTGAAATTTCATTTCTTAGTTTAAGCATCTGTAACCTATAAATAGGTGTTCCTGGCTTCCTGCTTCATTATCTAAAATTCTGTGTCTAACCATGAATCCAAGCATAGCCTCCTCATACTTTTTTTAAGGGTATATGCATCCTGAGAGGACTTTAGGAATTTTTTTGTTAAAATAAATAAATATTTTTCTGGGTAATTTGTCACTCTAATTCTGCCCATCTACTTGAGTGTCGGTGTTATCCACAAATGTAAAATCTTATCCTTCTTCAGTAGTTCATTGATGTCCGTAATAAATGGTGGATCACTATATTAAATGGTATTTCACCCATGGTTCCTGAAATTCAATCATACTTAAGTTTTCACAGGGCATTAACAATAGTTGCTCTTTTGGAATTGTTCAACTATTTTTGCTGCCCATATACAGTACTGTATTTTTATAATACAAAAATAGTTTGTATCTTCTTTTGCAGATTAAGCTGCACCTTAGCTTTTTCCAGCCTTGCCTTCACATAGCCTCAGTGCCAAAAGAATGTGGAATAGACTTTGTGGAAGAGAGAAGAAACTTTGGAAGGCTATCAGGACAGAGGGAGCTGCTGGAGTAAACTGCCCTGCATTTAATGTGACTGTTGAGTCATTTATTAGTGGCAGAAAGTTGCACAATGTGTTTATGTGTACAAACACGTGCTAGTTCTCATGACAGTCCAGTTAAAATCTTAACATCAAAATACATGACAATCTCCCCTCTATTCACAAGCCTTGCTTTCTTGTGGCTGGCTGCTTTCTTCCACCCTCTCTCCGGTTGTCTTTTGTCTGAGTAGAAAGTAACCATCTCCTAGTAGCAAAGATTTTAATTCTATTTTTTATTTTGTTCTGTTTTGGTATCACCAGTTAGCTGAGTCATCATTTCACAAATGTTTAAGCTGGTGTTAGCTAGTATTGCTGCTGCTAGCAAGCCACTGACTTGCTCTCAGACACTTAATTCTACTTTTGAATCAGCCTTGATACTCTCCAAGGGGAGGTTGTTGATGGAACTGCTGTGGCTGCTTGTGTGCTTGCCGGTCCGCTGAATATCAGTTATACATGAATGGTTTTGGGACTGCATTCGAGTCAATTCAGGCAGAAGTTTATTAAAGGAGTTCCTGTAACAATTAGGAAATTTCTCTTAGAACAGCATGATCAAGAGGGGATCCCATCAGGAGTTGTTAGACTATGCAATGTTCACATATCAGCGTCTTCATGTCAGCTGTGCATAGAGTCTCAGTGGTAAGCTCACTGTAATAAGCACCTTTCTATCACTGAGGGATGCTGTTCCTCAGAGGAATTTATATGTTCTTAATGTGGCAAATTTCTATATAGGTAATGACATATGGTAAATTGCTATGCAGCGTAACTTTAGATTTCCCCACCCATGATGATGCTTAGATTATAACATCTCAAAGGATAGAAAATGTCTGTGTTGGATTTTAGTTGGTGGATGTATACCAGTTGTTAACTAAATATTAAAATGTACAAATTATGTAAATATATAAAAAGAATACATTGTCCCAAGATTTTTTTTTCTGTGAAATTAATTCCTCTCAGATATGGCTTATGTTTTTGGTAGTAGTTGCTGTAGGATTACACTTAGCCAAGATACAGGTTGTGGATCTTTGTTCTGAGATCTTCATGCTCAGAAAGCAGTCTAGAAACTACAGGTTTTGGCGCTGTCTTGTGTGTCTTCAGTAGGAAGAAGTGAGTCACTCTAGAGCCGTGAAGAATCCTGTCACTGACTGACTTTGTCTCCATTTTCCAGCATCTTTCACCTCATCGCTCACAGATGATGGCCCATCCAGTGCTAATATGGACCAGTAGCAATGACTTGCCTGTACCACAGAAGCCCTTTGGCTCTGGGTGCATCATGCATGTGGAGGTTATCAGGCACCAGCAGCAGTCTCATATATGCTGTGTGATCCAATTCTGCAGTATCCTGTAGGCATAGCATGGCCCTTCTGTGTGTCAAGCCTGCTGCTGCCTTTCTTCCCAGAGCTGATGTGCAGCACTTTCTCTGCTGGGTGCTCTGCTCAGCCAGTGACATGCTCTTCTAATCCTGCAAAGGGCCAAAACCTATCCAAATTCTACCTCACACGGGAGATGAGTAGATGACAAGGGGCATGGATTTCCCTGTCCCTTACAACAAGAGGAAGTAGAGATACCAGCAGTGCTGTGAGCAGTGACTGTCACCGGGGACTATTTTTCCCCCCAGCTTCCTGGTGAGATCAGCTTGCTACTGAGCAAAGGTTAAAATTCCTCTCCAACATGCAGCCTCAGATCATGCTGAACTTTTGTTAAAGAAGCTTAAATGCTTGGTAGGTAGTATAGACTGGGTTTTATTTCCAACAGTGTGTGGAGATGTCCCTTGTTACTGTTAGTAGTCCTAATCTTCTCTGCCTTGCAAAGTGTACACAAACTCCATGCCTTGCCATGCTTGTGGTCCTGGTATGCATCTATGGACTGAGGTTGGTGTGGTGGTCCGTGAGTAAATGAATCTCGTTCAAAGGATGATCAATCATCTCATTCTGACACCTTAAAGCTACTATCTAGAGTCTTGCTGTGCTTGGGGAGGAGAATAGTGCAGAGGAGCCGATTGGTTTTCCTGCAATAAACCTGGCACTATAGAGGAAGTATTTGTAATGCTCCTTTCCTCTTCTTGCTTGCTTGATAAATTTATTTAAAATGGGCCTCAGTGTAAAAATTATGTTCTGTAACCATACCCTCAAATAAATTTATGTGGTGGTCCTATGTGGTTTTATCAAGTCCTCAGTACATGGGAGACATGGAGCTCCTGGAGCAGGTCCAGCACTGATAGTTAAGGCATGGAGTATCTTTCTTTCAAGGAAAGGCTGAGAGAACTGGGCCTGTTTGGCCTTGAGAAGAGATGACTGAGATGGGACCTCATCACTGTCTACAAATATCTGAAGGAAGGGTGCCAAGAGGATGGAGCCAGGCTCTGCTCAGTGAGGCTGAGCCGTAGGACAAGAGGCAACAGGCAGCAACTGACGCATGGAAAGTTCCACCTAAAGAGAGTTCTTCTGAGGGAGAACGTCTGTACTGTGCAGTGACCATACACAGGAACAGATTGCACAAAGTTTGTGGAGTCTCCCTCACTGGAGATATTCCAAGAACTGGCTGGACACAATTTTATGCAATGTGCTCTGGGATGACCCTGCTTGAGCAGGGAGGGTGGACCAGAAAACCCACTGGGGTCCCTTCCAACCTGAGCCAGCCTGTGATTCTGTGAAGTCACAGCAATTATGCGTACATTTATTGTTCTTCAGGCACATATCCTTTGGTATGGTAGTTCTGTTGAGAATTTTGTTAAAGAAGCAGGATAATATTGTTTGATAGTGATGTAATATTCTAATAAGAGGCTTGGTATATTTTATTGATATAAAGATGTGAAAGCTCTTGTTTATTTGAAACATCTGCTAGATTCTGGCAACACCTTCAAGTGAGACCTGCTGATCCCACAGATAAATGTGTTGCAAGCTTTATTTACTTTCTGTTGTGGAAAAACTGAACAGACTTTGCTGTCTTATGAAATTAAGGTTGTAATTAGTTTCTTAAAAGTGTGACAGAAAACAATTAGTTTTGAACTTTTGAACAGGTGGTAATTACAGCAGTGTTTCAGTTACAAAATAGTTTGAGGTACCTCATTCTCTTAAATCTTTATTGTGAGATTTATGTAGTTTGCTGTGATGAAGTGGGAAAGTAAGTTGGTGAATGAGGTTCACCAATTTGTCCTTGAGGATTTTATCTATGTGGACTTCAATATGTGTTATTATCCAACCCTGTGAAACACAGAGCTAAGATTCTCTTCAATAAGTATGTCAGCAACAATGGTATGATTTACTTTATCACATATAAATAGTGTGGGTTTTAGGGACCATCAATCACATTCTTAACTATATGGACCAGTAAATTTTGTGTAATAGAGAAGAGTCTTCAAAGTATGGATTGAGTGCTTATAAGGCTAAATAGATTTTTATGTTTGTTTGGTTTGGAGTTGTTTTTTTGGTTGGGTGGGATTTGTTTGTTTGGGTTTTGGGGGGGTTTGATAGGTTGTGTTGCCTTTTTTTTTTTCAGATTGGTTAGTTTTTGTTGTTTTAATTACAAAAGGAATGTGGGTTGAGTTTCATTCTCTGTGGGAAGAATGAATGCCTTAGTACTTTTATCTGGGCTTCTCAAGATTCAGAAGAATTTTTCAGTGTTGGAGACTGGCTAGTTTGTGTGTTGCCTAAGGTGAAAGTACTGGCTTGATGCCACTAGCAAAAGCTTGCATGGTCAGTGATTTGACGTGCCATTTGGTGAGGGTTTATTTTGCACATCAAGTATCAAAACTCTCCAGCACAACGCTGCTTCTTGTGTATTTCCTTTCCTAAAAGTGAAACCAGGTATTGTATTCACAACATAGGACATGCAATAGTAGCTGAATTATCTATTTTTAATTTTGGAATAAGGTTGAGTTTCATTTCCTAAATTTATCTACATTCATTTGTTGTAGATATAATTTGGTTGAAGTAAAATAAAATGTTGTTTTTACAGGCAAACACTTTGTGTCTGATTTAGTTGTCTGGAATACCAAGATGAATCTTAATATGTATATGGAAGAACACAATTCGGGTTGGCGTTACCATTTTTATAAGAAATTAATAATTTTACTTCATGGTAGCATTTGTCACAAAGGAGAAAAGAAAATACTTATTCCTGAGTCTCTAAATTTTTCTGTGTGGACAAACCTTTTGCCTATGTGGATGCCAGAACCTCAAAGAATTTGTATGGATGTAGGAGTGCTGCCTGTAGGGAGAAGCTATTGGTGTCATAGCCTGTGTTTCCAGAAGACACAAATGGTGCATGATTATACAATAAAATTGAGTTATACTATTTACTTTTTCAAAGATAGAGTTCTTTTCTATGTGTGTCCTTCACTAATTTCAAATTAAGTTAATTTTGTAAACATGTTGGAAAAGCTGTTTGTAGCCTAGCGGAAAAGTAGGCAATCATCTGGATAAGAAAATGCATCCTGCATTTTAATAAAATAGTCTTGAATGATTTTGAATGTCTCAGCTGTTTTGTCCATGGCATATAATTCAGGTTGGCACAACCACTGGTTTAAAACCACAGTTCACATAAGAATAGCTAATGCTGTCCTTGACATATCTAATTCACTGTGTAATTTTGAGCAAAAAACCACCACTGCTCTGAACTGCTTGAACACAACATACTGAAATACCTTACCAGCAGAGGCTGGATTAAACAAAATGTTGTTTCATTGATTATATTTTACCAGGCATGAAAAGCTAATTTTTTTGTTTGTTTGGAGGATTTTTTGCTGTTCTCTGACAGGAATAAAATGCATCTGCTAATCATTGAGAAATGCAGTTTGTGCAAAAAAAAAAACCAAACCCAACAAAAGACAACATCCTAATCTACTAAAGTACTTGAAATAAAAATAAAAACTCAAGCCTTTTTGGTTGGTTTTTTCTTTTTTTGGTACTAAGTAATTTTGAATACTTGTTTAATTCTAGTAAAGTGTATAGCAGATATACTGTAGTGCAAATAGCAGATATATACAAAAAAATGTATAACATTATTCGACCTTGCTAGAAAGTATAGAAACACTCAAGTCCTGGTCTGGGGGAAAAAATTTCCCCCTGAACTGAATGCAAAGTGCCTCAGGCTGCCACAGATTTAATATTACATAACCTGGGTACAGATTTGCATATAATAGTATAGAAATGTGGGCTTAATATTGAAGGGGACATTAGTTCACACCTTGTAGACTATCTGTGTTAAGAAAAACTGTCTCTGTTTCTGTTTCCAGACTTCTATGATGATTTACAGCCTCCTTTATATTTTTTGTTTATCCTTATAACTGGTAGGTTGTTTTTCTTCAATATTATAACTGCAAGTAGGTAAGCAGCAGCCAGGGAATATTGAAAACTGTTCATCTCAGCATTTTAAAAAATATATATTACAAAAATATATATTTTAAATTATAATTTATTTAATATATATTATAAATTAATAGTATTTTAAAAAATTAAATATATTTCTAAAAAATTTTAAAATGACACCATGAAGATAAGAGAGAAAGATGTCTGATCCTTACTTCTCTCTGTCACAGTTTCTTGCAAAGCAGACTTGATTCTTTTATCCCTTAGTTGGTTTATTTAGGTCATGTAATTCTTATCTAGATTCTTCCATTTGGGGATTATGCATTATGATAGAAAAAAATTGCACATCAGTCTCAGTTTAAAAGTCAAGATAGCCCATGGAGCAGGGTATTTTTTTGTTTATTCAGGCAGAGCAGAGTAATTGCTTTTTTTTCCTTACACAGCAGTCCTGTCAGTGCAGTTCACAGTGAACAGTTACATTTTCGTGGCAGTACAGCATTGTTGACCCCAATATTAGAGAGCTGCTATAATCTCTTTTTCCATTTCTGCTGCTTGTTTTGCTGCACTTGATGACCATTTTGGAGTGTATTATTTTCTGTTTTATTAAGTATTGTTGTTGATTTTGGGACCTCTTCCTAATCAGCTACGGTCAGAGTTCAAAATTATCTTGACCTTCTGAATTCTTACCTCTCATCTTTGCTTGTTTTTGTGTGCCCATTTTGTAAGCACAATCCACTCATGTTATCAAGTTGCTAATGGAAATACTATTATCCTGGGAATGAAATAGACTAATCTACATGTTTCATTATTATCCTTCAAAATGTTAGTTGAAATGGTATTTGAAAACCTTTTAAACTGAAGTTTGTGGCAAGTGGCCACAGCTTTCTGCACAGTAAATAGGGCAGAGGCTGGGCCCCTGCCCTAGTGACGTGTGTCCCATGGCACCATCTCTGGACAAGTGTCAAGAAAAGCCTGATAAAGAATTAACCAAATTGAATTGCATTCAGTTTGGGACTGAAATCTGCTCTTCATTCAGTGTTATGTCAGTGAGGTGGTATTAATAAGAACTGTTAATTTGTCAGTTATCTCAATGCAGTTTCCTCTTGCACAGTGAGTCTAGGAGGGAAACCTTAATGACCACTCTGTCTAACACATGAATGTACAAAGAACTCAGTCTTGGTGTGTTAGTGTCGTGGTTTTGATCCTGGCTAAGTGCCAGGCACCCACGGCAGCCGCTCACTCGTTCCCTCCCGTGCCACAGCTGGGCAGATGAGGGAAGGAGAGGGGGAAAAAAACCCAAGGGAATTAACTCAGACGTCTATGAGTTGAGATGAGGAACCGGGAGAAAACGCTCCAAGGACAAACCAGGGTCAGCTTAAAAGTTGCAAAAGTGAAAATTTATTACTACCTGAGTTAGAAGGAGGATATGAGAAATAAACTAAACCTTTAAAAGACAACCTTCTTTCTACTCCCCACTCCTCCCTCCCTCCCACCAACAGTGCAAGGGGGGCAGGGTGTGGGGGTTCAGGTCAGTCCATTTCCAAGATCTTCTTCCCCTGCTTAGGGAGAGGAGTTTTTTCCTCTGCTTTTGCCGTGGGGTCCCTCCCACGAAAGACAGTTCTCTGTGAACCTCTGTGGCGTGGTTTTTCTTGTCCACGGAATGCAGTCCTCCAAGGACAAACTGCTCCAGCATGGGAGCAGGGGGCCCCTCTCTCTCCAACCGGGTCTCCCACCTGGACTGCAGTTTCCTCCGACATCCACCCGCTTCAGCGTGGTCACCTCCTTCACAAACTGCGGGACTTTTATCTCAGTCTCTGTCTCTCACTGGGCTGCACCTGCTACAGCTTCTCTTGGCATCTACAGCTCCTGCGGCTTCTTCCATGGCTGCTGCGGCTTCTGACATCTCCCCGCTCCAATGTTGGCACCTCACCCACGGACTGCGGGTGGCTCTGCATCCCTCATGGACTCCCATGGACTGCAGGGGGGACACCCTGCCTCACCATGGGCTCACCATGGCCTGCAGAGGAATCTCAGCTCCAGAGCCTGGGGCACCTCCTCTCCCTCCTTCTCCACTGACCTTGGTGTCTCCATGCTGTTTTCCCTCACATGTTCTCACATCCTCCTCCTTCTCTAACTAAAAGCAGCTGTGTGTGCATTTTATTTTGATTTTTCCTTAAATATGTCATCACAGAGGCGTAACTAACCTTTCTAATTGGCCCAAACATGGCCAGTGACATGTCCATCATCTTCAGAGATTGGCTCTGCTGGAAATGGTGAAGAATTCCAGAAGCTTCTCACAGGAGCCATCTTTATGGCCCCCTCCCCTCTACTAAAACCACAACAGTTAGAAACTTCGTCATCTAACAAATCACGATGATGATTTGCTTGGAAGGAGTAGAGGCTTGTAATTTTCCTAAATGAAGTCATATTATAAGCTTCCTCTGGGAAGCACCTAGCAGGGTTCTCTCAAGAGACACAGGTTACTTTCAAAAGCAAGCATCTGCTGGTTTACTTATTGAAACTTGTTTAGGTATGAATAAAAATATGAGCAGTAGCTCTGGATTTATGTATTAATTTTTTTGTATTTCTGTTTTGTATGTCATAGCACACAAGTTAATCAACAACTGGAGCAGAGTGGGGGGGAAACCCTTTGTTTTAATTTTGCTTTTTTTCCCTTTTTATTGTAAGCTGTTATTTTCTATGCCCTATGCAGAGCATTTTAGACTGTCATGGGAGTTGTTTGGGATGCACAAAGATGCGGAAAAAAAGCAACCAGTAACGTCAGCTCCCAATTGTCTTTCCATATATCCACTCCCTAGTAGTTTGCATCCGGAATAAATAACCTTTTTCTGCATGGATAGATGTGCAACTCCATGCAGGGAACTGGACAGTGACATGCCAGCATTCAAGAAGGATTTATAACCTGTAGCTTCTTGTCTTCTCCTGCACTGGTTCTGTTGTGGATAACTTTTCATTTCAAGGCACTCCTGCACGAGAGAATTTTTGGTTTCTTTCTGCTGGCCAACTTGTAGACCTTGACTGATAAACTTTCTAAGTTTTGTGCTGTGAAAACAGTCTGAAGAAAATCAAAATCCGTGTTTGAGTCACATACTTCCCAAACCCAGCCATTTTACTTTGCAGCTTGGAGATCCTGATCACTTCTGTTGGCCTTTGCATCTCTTTAGGGTTCTTTACTTACTGGGACAGTGCCTGTCAGCCCTGCTATGGGCTGCACCTCCTGCCTCAGTCTCTCAGGAGTGATACTTGGGAGCCTTTTTGTACTGCCTGACAGAGAATGGTGTAGTAATAAATGATTATTTCTATTACTTGACATTCATAAGTCAGGAGGATACTAAGGTTCTAATTCTGCTGTCTCTGCTTGATGGAATCTTACATCAAAGAAGAGAGAAAAATTGTTTGGGTTATTTTGGCCCTTTTCTAAAGCAATCAAAGGAATGTTTTTGGTACTGGTTTTGTACGTCTGAGTCTGAGCAAGCTCAGTTATGGTCCTGTGTTCTTTGTTTGTTTTTAGATGATCCTAAGAAGTGCATTATTAAAAATTCCAAATCAATTTTCTAATCACCTCTCTAATTTCAGTTATGAGATCTAATACCAAAGATGTGGAGTAATGTCTATAAGCATTCATAAAGGTTCACAGCTTGTCCTGTTTTATTCCTGTTCTGTCTTGAAATACTTAAAAAAAAAATCAAAGGTAATACAGTGTAGGTACAGGACTTGTTATCCATATATTATTTTCCTGTGTCTGGAAATTGCTGTGCAACACTAGTCTGTACTGTAGCACTACCGTATTATTCTGTAAATTAAACCTCATTATTTTTCAGTATACTGTAATTCAGAAAAAGAATCACTAAATTTTTTAAATTCCTTTCACACTGAGGCATAGTATACTCATTTTTCATTTTTCTAAATCATAAAACATTCCACACTTATAAAAGAATGCATATTCTTATTTGTTGATTGCAACAAATAATGATCCCTGAGATGAGTGAAAGGGGATAAAAGCAGTCAAGGTTAAATTATGTTACTGTTTCACTTAGATTCTCCTTTCTGGTTTTGTTCATGCTTTGAATTCATGATGTGTTTTTGTTTAGAGTAAGACAAGAAAGGAAACTTTTTTTTCAGTGCAGACTTAAAACAAGCTTGTAGTTGTTCAAAGTACAGACAGTGTTTATTGTAACATTGATATATTTCTGGGTGTGTGGAAAGGAAGAAGCCTAGAATAATTCTGTTCTCAGACTTTGAAATAAAATGAGCTTATCTGCCTCAATGGATTCTTTTTTTGCCTTTTTACAAGACTGATAAATACTAGCCTTTCACTGAAAGAAGTTATTATATGAGGATATAATGTATGGCTACAACTAAATTGATATATTATGGTATATAAAACGCTGTAGGATTTCCCTTACAGTACAACATTAGCACTCAAAAACATTTGTCTGCTTTTAAACTTTGGTACTAAGTATTTTCAAATTCTAATAGAATAGAAATAAATATTTCTGTGTTTGCAATTTTTTTTCCTGTTTATTTCTCTGCTGACCATTTTCTTGTGAACTTGAAGGATTAGAGCACAATGACTGAATCTTTGGCAAAGAGGATCTGGACACAAATCACTGAACTTGAAGATACTAAGTGAAGGCAAAAGGTTGTCTGCCTAATACCAGTTTTCTCTCCCTAGCATAGACCATGAGAACTATGTGAGTGTTTTGGTGTTTGTCTCCAAATAATTTGTATTTCTAATAACAGCAGTTTTTCTAATAATTTCTAAAGATAATGTTTTTGATGGTTTTCAAAACTGTGGCATACGACTGTAGAGGGTTGGCGATGCTATGGCTTTTGAGATGGAGGTCTGGGAAAGCTACTTGGATTGGTGATGAGGTGTTAGGTCATAGGTTGGACTTGATGATCTCAAAGATCTTTTCCAACCTAGTTCATTCTGTGATGCTGTGTGGTTAGAGTGATAGCTGATTACATGTTTTCAAGTGTGGTCTTAGTGTAGAGATCCCTGGATTGATCCCTGGATGGGAGGAAAGTCCAGGCAGATATCCAGGCTTTGTGCGGCGCGGGCCCAGCGGGCACCAGCAGCAGCCCTGGCTCTGCAGGTAGAGGGCAGAAGATTTGTTATGACCCCTGGACCCTGTGTTCCGTGAGGAGGAGGAGGAGGTGGGAGCTTTTGTGCAGAACCTGTGGAGTTTGTGGCCCACTTAGCCTCTGTGTGGTGATATGCTCTTCTCAAGAAGCTTGTGGATGCTTAGGTGCTGTTTGCTTAGAGTGGTTTTCAGTTTATTCTGAAATAATTGGGGTATTAGGGTTGGTGCTTCTGTCATCATTGACCATCATGATATTCGTCTGGCTTTACCCATGAGTGACAAGTGTGTTGTTATGTTTCTGTAATGCATAGATTAAAGTGTTGACCTTCTTTCTGTTACATTGAATGCAGTTTATGTAGTACCCTAAACGGCCAAAATGCTTAAATCTTTTCTCTCCAAAGCGTAGTTTGCTATGCTCTGTTGCCAGATAACAACTTGCACCCAGAAGCAGGTAGGATTTTGAAGGAGTGGAGGTGGAGTTGTTGACTTTTACCACATAGCTTTAGGAAACTAAGGACTGCTTAGATAGAGCACTGGTAAGTATTTATGTCACAGATTGAAGGACTGAAAGTTTAACTGAATTTGTAGTGGATTAGATGAAATAAATGCTTTTTCAGAACACTTGTTTTGTAGAGAAACGAATGAAAGAAAAGCATCTTAAATCTTCCCTTAACTGTGAGTGTTGAGAACTAGGTATTCAGAACAATCATCTTTAATTTTATTGACTAGAAAATCCATGGGGTTTTTTACTCATCACAAAAGTGCTTTTTTGGCTGTAATTATGGTGAAGTGGTTTTTAGGTTTTGTTTTGTTGTTTTTTTTTCCCCCATAGGTGTCTGTTTTAATGCAATAGTGTCATTAGCTGGCTGAAGACTAAACATGAGAATAGCAGGTAAGTACGCTCAGTAAAATCAGACTTTGGTCATTTGTGAAATAACTGCTATGGAAAACATTAACAAGTTGTGACAATAAGACTTTAAAGTCATAGAATCATAGAATACCAGGTTAAAAGAGATCTCAAGAAACAACTGGTCTGACCTTTCTTGGCAGAACCACGGTCTAGATAGGATGGTTGTCATGTGAGAAGTGGAGATTTCCTCCAACCTTTAGTGTTTGGTTAGTCTGTCAGCACACCAGGAAAGCCAAGACCCTTGTGCCTGACTAGTCTGTCAGTGTCCTGTTACATGGAGACCCTTCAATGAACTTCCTTTTCTATGAGGTGGATCTTGAGTATAACAAAAGTATGTATTGGGATAATCTAGGAGATTATTCCAATACTTACTTTGGTTACTCGTTGATGTAAAATTCTCTTGCTTCACTGTTAAAGGTACAGTCAATAAAATGTAGAGCACATGCTCAGTGAGGGGTGCTCGTACCTTGGGGGCAGGTAACTTTGGGATAATGGTGTGAGTTAATATTAGTTGAGTTACAATGAACCAAGTTCATCTCAGGAGAGTGATTTCACCACAGTTGCTGGTTCAGCAGCAAGGTACCTGCTCCTATCATCCTTGGTGGACAGGGTCTGTGCAGGTTTATCAGCTACAAAGTACCATCTGATTTCTACAGAGCCTGGCCGAGGTGTTTCCAGGCTGCTCCACCCTCTGTTCCCTGTTAGTGTGTGCTTGTGGTTGCAGATGGTGTGTGTGGGGAATCATCATGGGATGGGTTTTGAGTATGCTTACAGCATTCCATCCAGGGAGTAGCAGCTGTAGTTTACCCTATAATTTTCATACTGCTATAACTTCCTGTAATTTGACCCCTAGCCATCTCTCCACAATGGCCCAGCACTCTGTCCAGCCAAATTTTAAAATGGCCAATGTTGGGGAGTCTGCCATTTCCCTGGGGAGATTATTCCAATGTCTAATTGTTCTCATAGTGAAAAATGTTTCTTCTGTGTCCAACTGGAATCTTCCCCAGAATAACTTGTACCCACTACCCCTCTTGTTTTCCATGTGACTCCTTGCAAAAAAGGAGTCTTCTCCATCTTCTTTGTAGCCACCCTTGAAATACTGGAACATGGTACTAAGTTCTCCTATAAGTCTTTCCTCAAGACTGAACAAACCCAGCAGCCTCAGCCTTTCCTCATCTGGCAGGCTTCCCAGTCCTTTGATCATCTTTGTGTTGGACTCTCTCTAGATTGTCCATGTCTTTGTCTTGCTTTCTTTTTTTTAAAGCAGGGTCCAAAACTGAAGGGAGTATAACAGGTGTGGCCTGGCAGAGAGGGATAATGACTTTATCTCTCTCTCTGCTGGTGATGCCCTTGTTGATGCAGCCCAGCATCCTGCTGGCTTCTTTGCCAGCACACTTCATGCGTATTGAGCTTGTTCTCCACCAGGATCCCCTGGTCCCTTTCCACAGACTGCTCCCCAGCTGGGTAGATTCCAGTCTGTTCTTTACTCCTGGATTATGATTTCTGTGGTGGAAGGCCTTACAATAGTCCTTGTTAAACTTCAGTGTTAGTGTTAGCACACTCTTCCAGCCCATCCAGGTCTTCCTGCAGGTTGGCTCTCCTTTTAGACATGCCCACTTCCTCACTTCAGTATCCTCATCAGACTTCGTCAGGGTACGCTTCACTTAACTGGCTTAACAGGCATTGCTGTTCTACTTTATTGATGTTTAGTGAAACTCATTTTGGAATTTGGGATGGTTAAAGAGCAATCACCTTGTTAAAATGCTGTAGCTGATCTGCAGTGACTGCTTAAGGTGCCATGACTTGATATATTTTGGCTGCTATTTCTGTAAGATAATGAAGGAATCAGGAGATGGCCAATGGTTGTCTTAAGCCATTTCTTCCCTGCCTCACACCCTAACTAAAATTGCTATGTGCTGTTTTAAGTGTCTGAAACTTTCTGAATGGTTGCTGGGAGTTTGAAAACTGTAAAAAGCCTTTTCATAGAGGTAAGTTACTATAGTACAGGCTTTGAGAAATTAATTCTACTTGACAGAAGGTATAGTGGTTGTAAAAATAAGATCTTTGCCAATACAACATTAAAAGAAAACATTACTTTAGACATTTTGTCACTGTAGAATAGCCTGTGTAGCAGTGGAACAGTTTTGAGTTTCTGGTGCATTGCACTTTTATCAATGGTTAGTGTTATTTTGCAGAAGGAGAAACTGTTGCCTCTTCCAGGAGAAAATGACACCTATTCCAATACCTTGTTAGTGCATGAAATTAGGTGATTTTTGTCACTACTCCTAAATTTGCTTTATTAACCACAATATCTATAGGTGAGAGCAACTTGTTAAAGTAATCTGATAAAGACCTGGAAAATGCTCTAATTTTTAGGTGCCTGATTCATTGCTTTCCAAACATTTATTTTTTTCCCTTCCATCTAACTATTTTTTTTGCTAAAAACCACAAAGAAGATTCACAGTTCCTATAGAATGTGCCACCCATAGCAAACATGCCAGTTTTTCGTTCAAATGCTTAAAGTACCTTCTAGGAGATTTCTTATTCTTCCTTTGAAGGCAGCACTTGCAGTTCAGTTGAAGAGCTCAGAATATAGAATGGAGGGGATGGTTACTCCTCAGGCTGGGTTCTTGTTCATCTCACATACTCTGTACTAAAACAACATGCTCTCCAAGCATGCTAGATGACACATGCCAAAATCTGGTACCATCTTATGGTTTTAAGCAGTGTTGCTTAGAAAACCTTTACCTCACTTCTTGACATATGTTCAGATCATCTGTTTCTCCAGTGCTTACACATGGTCCCCTTCCTTTCAAGTGCAGTGATCTTTGGATTTCCAGCGTAGTATTTTTTTAATTAGGTTTGCACCTGTGTTTTCTTACATCAGAATACGTATGTGCTCACACACAAAAAAGACCAAACTACTAGCAAAAAATCCTTGTCTCTTCCTTCATCTTTCTTTTCTTTTTCTATCCCCTTATCTTTTTTTAGCCATTTGGGAGGATTGATTAGCATCTCTCATCCTTCTGAAGGCTGAGTAATCTGTCTATTTTAAGATTTTCTGAACATCCCATCACAGCAGCAGTCTGAGATCTGCAGGAGTATATAAGTTTTTTTTTTCTAAAGGATTTATTTGGCTGGCAATCTGAGGAAAAGAAGCAGCTTTAAGGTTGATTCTTCCAACCAGTTTGACATACTGCATTGAGATAGGAAGGTGGAATGTTGATCAGATGCCTCCTCACCTGACTTCTACTCTCAGTCAGTATTTTACAGTAATTTGAGAGTGGAGTATTCTGTAAAAGTGTGTTGCAAATTAAGCTTAAAAAATGGTGAGGTTCATGGCAGTATCACATACATTTCCGTTTCATGTGTAAGCTGCTGTGGTTGGGTGCTTCCAGCTCTTCTCCCAGGAAGTTGATTAGCTGCTCAGCACTGGAGGAACTTAGGCTTGTAAAACTTCAAGCTACCTGAGACTTCAGTATATTAAAAGGGGAAGGGAAGAGGTGCTGCTTTTTCTTACTTGTTTTAAAATAGCCTTTGAGTTATCAAACTTGCTTTTTGAAGGTCATTAATTTAAATTTCTTGAAAAGTAGGTGAGGATGCCTGTTTTGAGTTGGCTGGCAGTTTGGGTTTGGGGGTTTTGTTGTTTTTGTTGTCTGTTTGTTTCAATGTAATCCTCAGAGCTGACTGACAAGAGCAGCCAAACTGCAGTATATAAACAGATCCCTAATCACTCAGTCTGGGCCATACAGTAAAACAGATGTAGCTCAATTTGAGGGCAGAGGGAAGCACAGTGTTTGTGAACAGTGAGGAACCAGGTACTCATGGCTAAGAACAGGGAAGAAGAATGGGGAAGGTGGGAATTTTGCCTTTGGACAACAGTCAGGTAGATCATTTTAGTTCACTTGGTTAAGCTGGATTTTCATGGAAAAGTCTGGTTTCTCCCAGCTGCTCGGCTGGGTTGGTGTACCATGGTGTCAGACAAGCATGAAAGTGGAGAAGGTTAAGACCAGAGTGTGCATTTGGTGTGATAACCTGATGGATTGGTGCAGTTACATTCTACATTATAATATCCATCCTACATTATAATATCCATCCTTTTTTTCAGATTTATTCTGTTTGGTAAGTCCACAAGTGATCCTCCTATTTCTGAGTTCCCCAGAATGTAATCTGATACACATTTCTCATGTTGTTAATTTTTGTAAACTAATGTTACCCTTTGCAGATAATTTTTTGAAACTTTTTTCTGTTTCTTAACAGGTGCTGCAAAGTTGGTAGTAGTTGTAGCAATATTTTTATTGACGTTTTATGTCATATCTCAAGTGTTTGAAATAAAAATGGATGCAAACTTAGGACACATATTTGGTAAGTGATGACTTTGTTTTCCCTGGACATCTATTAATATTTACTTGAGCCTGTATCAAGAATATTGTATTCATTTTGCCTTAGGCTCTTCAATTCAACTTAAGAGTTCTGTATTTATCTTTAATATGCGTACTTGTTATTTTTTGTATATAATATGTGTATGAAATTATTTTCTGTATGAAATATTTAACCTACTCACTTAATCAGTTTGATTCTTTTGTCTGCCAAGAAGACATAATTTAACTGCTTTTCTTTTGTTTGTTTACTGGAACTTGCATTCTTAGTATAGAATAATAAACTAGGTGACCTGAGCGATGTTTCTGGAAATGTGTGCTTTGTGTTACTACTTCTAAAGAGATTCAGAATTTGGTTTGGGGGAGCTTTTTCTCTTGTGGGGGTACTGTGTTAAGTTGAATGTGTAGTAATCAAAACACTTCAGGTGTGCCCAGGTTCTACACAGAGAAAGATTAGCAGTTGAGGTGTCTCAAAATTCAGAGTCTATTTTGAACCAGAGTTATCTTTCAAGGTGCTTTTCATTACAAAAAAAAACCCCGGATGATTTTAGGCAGATGGATGGAGTTTGTGGTAACTCCAGATTTCTGCGGTGGGAGCTGCCATCCGAACCGGTCAGCAGAGACATCTTTAGGAATCACTGAAGAGGCAGAGATGTCACTCAGACCCTGTGCATGATCGGAGCACTTGGGCCTTTTTGTATCCCGAGAAAGGGAGTCATGAATGGGTGGGCTGAAATATACCTGAGTTACAGCCTTCCAGTTTAGGTGAAAGGAACCCCATCTCAGTAAGGCTGTAAGTAGGGAATTCATTTCAGTTTAATGCCCACAACTCCATAAATTCTCAGAGGTTTTGGATCTCCGTGGGTTTTTGACTCCATGACTCTCCATGACACTCAGAGAGTCATAAATTATTGCAGTATTCTGAATGGGATTCCTGAACACTTTCATTCTTCTGCACAAAAGAAGAATGGTTTTTATTGGAGCATAATATCCAGGTGTATTTGATACTTCATTTCAACCAGCTTGTTTTTATAGGGATACAGAAAGATTTTACATTTATAGGATGTTATATAGCAGATGACACTTCAATAGTAATGTCTTGTAAAACTTTCTTTTTTCATTTTAGCTAGATCAGCATTGGATGCAGCTGCACGCTGTGAGTATTCATATGCATGTATTACTGCTGTGACTTGCTTTTACTAATAACAGAAAGACTGATGAATTTTCATAGTTAAGAAAGTCTTAATTGCACTTCAGATGCAATCAGAAACTAATTTTCCTCTTCTCCTGATTTTCCTAAATTTCTGGTAAACTCTGTTTTATAGTTTTGGCTTGTGGCTTTTGATGACAGCACCAGAGCAAGCAGGTGACAACAAGAAGTTGGAATAATGAGGTGCTTCAGGAACTTAGGTTATTTTAAGCTGCTATGTAACTACAGATGCAATACTGTTTGTGTTTGCTCTTTTCTTTCAATTCCTTCAGAAAAGTAACTGATATTTGTCTGTTAGCCTACCTGTGGTGTTCTCTCTAAAGTCTTGTTTTATTTTCTTTTGAAAGCTACAAAACCTCCAAGATACAAGTGTGGGATCTCTAAAGCTTGTCCTGAAAAGCATTTTGCATTCAAAATGTCAAGTGGAGCAGCGAATGTAGTTGGACCTAAAATTTGTGTAGAGGATAATGTGTAAGTATTTTCACCTGTTGTCTCTGTCTCTTTCAAATACTGCCTTAGATCACTTTGTACACAAAATGAGCAGTTTAAATTAGGGGTTTTTTTGCAAACAATTTGACTCCATGAAAAAGTCACATTGTGTTATAACCTTACCTCTGATGAAGCACATTTAATGCTCTGCAGTAAATGCAGAAACATGTTATTTTAATACCTGCAAGATAGCATGCACTTGGTTTCAGGCTTACAGACTGAAGGATTAGTTAGACTTTGTCAAGTCAGGTGCACACTTGCCTCTAAATAACTTGTCCTTGTGCCTCTAATAGTAATTCAGTGAATAATTGTATTACCTTTTGCAGGTAATCTTTTTAATTGTTGTCTTGGTTTCAAAGACAGGTATTTGCTAAAGAAGGCAGAAGCCTCCTTTAGAATAGGAAAATGTAACCCCCTTTCCCTCCGAATTGGTATAATTTTGAAATCAAAGGGCTTTCAGGCAATGGTATGAGAAAAGAGAAATAACAGTCCTTTACTAATATATTTATATATATGGTGGGACAGACAAAACAGCAACAATGGTAACCACAACAAATAAGAACAGACAAACTCACGGACAGTCTCTTCCCGCTCTGTTGGCAATTCCCCTTTGGTGCAGTCACAGTCACAGCCGGCAGGGGCGCTGGTGCTCCCGGTGCGCAGGGAGGGTGCGATGACTCCCCTGGGCTGCAGGGGGCGCTGTGGTGCGGCTCCCGCCGCGCCCAATGCCGGCTGCGATTGGCAGGAAGGGATGGAGAAAGAACTCCCTGTACGAGCTCCCAGGGACAGCTGGTCCCAGTGCCCTCTTTGGATAGCAGGAGGAGCTGT
>VYZT01047491.1:119763-178891 GCA_013400735.1 Pomatostomus ruficeps
CTTGATCGTCCACCCATTTTCCCCATTAACAAGAATGGGGAAAAATTCCTAAGATAGAGAGACAAGCAAAAAAAAAGGAAAAACTATCCCAAACCTCAACAACTGTATTTCCTTAGTACCAATGGCAGAACATATTTTCTGCTTCTCTTCAAAGGTAGACTTCAAAAGGGAAAATAGTATTGTAATGATCAGTAGTTATTTAACTGTGCTGATGGTAACTTAAGTTAATAAACTTAAAATAATTTTGAACTGAGGAACAGAACTGCTTGAGACACAGTTTGGTTTTAAGTCCTCTTTTTAATAATAATACTTTTGACACAGTATTATCAATAATACTGTGTGTAGAGTATTTAACTGAGTACCTCTCAGTAATGCCCATAATGGAAATATTAGTATTTATCTTTAGACTCTGTGTTTTGCCTCTTAGGTTATTCCTGTTCATTGTCACCCAGAGTGTGCAGCTTCCTACAACATAATCTATCCACTTGATTTTGCAGGTGACATGTCAGAAAAGACATAATGTTAGTGTTCTTGGAAGGGGTTTTTTTCATATCAGTCACACTTAATGCCTTTGCCTTCCACTTGCATTTAAACCACTCCAGTGGTTTAAATGTTTCTCAGTTCACACTGTATTAGTACAGGTAGCATGTACAGCAGCTGGTGCTAATGAATTCTAGAGCCCATGGCAGCTTCTCTGTGAACGACAGAACCCCACATAATAGAGTAAATAGGATAGTTCATGCATAAAAGAAAAAATGTACTGGTTGCATTTTCCATTGGTTTGCTCTCTAAAGTAACTGTAAGACCAGTCTCAAGTGATCTTGAAGAGAAGACTGTTTTTAGCACTAACTCCAGCATTCATTCCTCTGTAAGGCTGGCTTAGCCCAAGCTTGCTCGCTTGTGTGGGAGTCACTTGCAGCAGGGCATCCTGGTGTCATTGGGAGCACATGCTCGGCAGGAGCTCACCTTGGCACCAACAGATCACAAGCTGCTCCTTCTGCTTTCCGTTCTTGCTGGTGATTTGCTTGGTGACCTTGGACAGGCTTATCTGATCTCTCAGCATGGTCTTACTGCTGGGGTTACAAAATGTGCTACTTTCTCATTCTGGTTGCTTAATCTAGGAACCTTAATATCTGTGAAGACTTAAGCTGATTAATGATTAAAAGTTGTGGGAATGCAAGTAATATTTTAATTTCAGGATTGTAGGGTTGTTTTGTTTCGGATTTTTAACTTTGTTTTAATGTCTTGCTGACTGATTAACTAAGAAAAGTTTTGTTATTTCTGTCAAAAAAAAAAAAAAAGAGAAAATCCTCGACAAGGTATTTTATTGAAGAAAGCGATGAAAAGAAAGTACTTGCTGGAAAAAGTCCTCTAAACGGGCACTTCAGTGCACAGCTATTGGATTATAAAGTCCAGGTATCCTTGGCAAACATCTTTCTGAATTCCTTCAGGGGGGAACTCCTCATGTCTGTTCAAGTGTCCACCAGAAAATCTGATTGATTTTATATGATCTCCCGCTTTTCTCATAAGAGGTTTTATTTCTCTTTCAAAAGCTCTCAACTTGTTGACTGTAAATTCTTGGAAGAATTCTAAAACTGATGAATGGCTGCCCTCCTGTGGGAAGCTGTCGCATTGCACCCTGTTCTGTTTGTGATGGTGCACAAACTGTCTGAAGTGTATAAAGTAATATGTCAGAGCTCTGAAAAAGCCTCATTTCTTCTCGAGTAGCTTTTTTTTTTACAGATATTTTGTGAACTCACTCCTGCAAAAAGGGGTGGGGTTTTTATCTGATTACTTTACCAAGACAGGATAGCAGGAACAAATTTTCATAATTTGTAAACGATATTTACAGAGTAGAGTATTTTTCCTATATAGTAAATGTAAGGATGTCACATGACTTAGGAAAGCACTAAAGCTGCCGATACAATTCAGAGTGCATGTAATTTCTCAAATTTTCTTTTTAATTAAATAGATATTTTAATGTGAAACAGGATTTTTGCTGTATTCAAGTTCAGTTATAGCCTTGTTCTATATTGGGAGGCCATAATCCGAATGATAACAAACATGCTGGACTTACCATCAAAATATTAAATATTGTAGTTGTTACTTCATGGGCTTTTTAGAAGGGGCTATATTTACTTCTTTACCTGAAACTTCTCCATGCAGTTTTACTTCATTAAGAAGCCAGTTGCATGATTGTGCTACAGTGACCCAATAGCAGAATGTTGTACTACATTACTTTAGTAACTAGTAATTCTTGTATTCATAGCTACAGGTTTTGTTATCTGGATCCATTATAACTTTTATGCATGTGTTCAATTTCAGTGTTTAGTTACCTAAGTATTAGATATTTTTGGACTGGTGTGTATTTACAGAGAATTTTGTAGTTGAAAGGAAGTTCTTTTTGGTAAAAGAAATGTCCACTAAATTTTACAGGAGGAAAGGAATGTGTTCAGAACTTCATTGCCTTTATTTATTTATGTTCCAGCCTTTATTTACCATATGGTTTTCTTGTTTAGAATGGATGCTAAGACATGACCTGAAAATCACATGATCAGAGCAGAAATGATCCTCCAGTGGCTAAATTACTTCTGGAGTTCCCTACTAACCAGAACTGAGTTCTGCATTTCAGCAGAAAATTTCAAGTATTTTCTTTCAGAAATTACTGAACTAGAGTTTTAATTTAAATCAGAATTTTTGGCAGAGAGTATAACTTACAGGACTAATGGAAGAGTATGAACTCTTATAATCTCTGATTACTAGTTCTTTAAAACCTTTTAAATTCACTGTGCCAAGAGTTGCCATTATCTGGTAGTCTTTCACGGACTCCCTGAATACTGAGTCTGTTTCTGATACTTGTCTATTCAGTTGGACATTGCTCCAAATTTTGGCTTCTGTCTTCATCCTGGATGCAAAAGATAGCATGAGAGAGGAAGATTTTTGACATACTTCCATGGTAGACCGTCTCTTGTTTCTAGTCTATCACCAAGGAGTTGGCACAAGAAAGCTGTGTAAGGATGCATTGCCTAGAGTGGGTGTTCAGACATGACCTGGAAATCATGTTGCTGCAGAAGAAATGTGAAAGAAGTTGTGAACATAACAGGATTGTACACATGTGCAGCCCCTTCCTAAAGCCAGCTAGGGAGGTTAAAGAAATATTTATCAGGATGAAATTAAAGCATCTCTTAGAGTGTGTTTGTAACTAAGGATGTGTGTGCACCTATATGCTTTTGCCGAGATGCTTTCTTTAATCTCAGCTGAAGACTTCTTCATTATCTTAAATTATGTAATTGTTCCAAACTTTTGCTTGTCCTGTTTATGTTACCTCTTTTAATCCTAGCTTCAAAGTGTTGATGTTAGGCTATTTGGGGCCTGAAGGCAGAACAGAGTTCTTCACACAGAGCCAGTGAACAGAGATGAGGAGGTCTGGAAGCTTCCTCTCACTGGAGTGGTACAGCCACCATGGTCTAAGGCAGCACAGCATCCTCCCTAAATCTTAATGTTCCTCTTACGTCTTCTTTACTGCTCTGAAGGGCTTTGCCTGTCTGAGTTTGGTCAATAAACTATTGTCATTGATTGCGACATTCTTTTGGCATGTGTGGTTGTACTCCAAGATTGTATGCACCTTTTGCTTGAAGTCCTATCAGTGTGCTGTTTTTCTTGCGGTTAGGTTTCCTGTTCTGTGTATGAATAGCTAAGTGCTTTGCCTTTCTTGTTTCTTAATGTGAATTTTAAATGCGTCAGTTCTGTTAGCTTTTAAACTCATTTACACACTTTTGTTCATTGTGTGCTTACAAAAAAAAAGCTTAAAATGTTGGTTATATGACTGTGCTGAGCTCTGCAAATTAATATTTGGTTATTTTTTAATACATTAATAACATAACTATGTAAATAACATTTTATTTTTTGTGACACTTATAATGTATAGGCATACTTTGAAACCATGATTAAGCAATCAAATTAAATCAATACAACTGGGGATACTTGATGTATTATTCTTAATTCAGTGGTGCTTTAAGAACACAAATTAGTTCAGGGAGATTTTGCTTTATTTAAGTACTCATGATCATGCAGTCTTTTAACTGTGTATCTCTTAGAATTTGACCCTATTTAAAAACCAGAAATATTTCACATCAGAAGATTGTCCTATTAAAAATAAAAATATTTATTTTGTTTCAGTTTAATGAGTGGAGTTAAAAATAATGTTGGCAGAGGAATAAATGTGGCCTTGGTCAATGGTAAGTGACATTTTAAGTGCGCAGATTGTCTTCATTTTCAAATTGGTTCTGAAATTTAAGGTGAAATACTATGGAGTGGTGAAAAGCAAGCACCAAGGAGAAAAGGAAGTATTCAGCTTATTTATACTGAGATAATGTCAGATATTGGCACTGACACCTTGTTGTTACAAAGTGGAAAAACTCAGTGCATTTTTGTTTCTAAAAATTAGTTGTAAAAATAGTAATGTGGGGTGCTGTGGTGACTATCATGTTGATACATCACTTAAATTCCTAATGGAAAAAGACACGAGATGCGTGCTGCTTCTTTTGACCCTGTGTGTTGCCACCACTAATTAAACTGTAGACTGTATTCTTTTGTTGCTCTGTTTTCAGTGAAACTTCTTTAGCTTCTTTAACAGCTTTGTTCCTACGTGGGAAGACCAGCTCATTATTTCCTTGCTTGAATCAGTATATTTGGTCTATAGATCTTGTCCCTAAATGCATGATGTTAGGTAATGGTGTTCAGGGTTTGTAAGTTTCATTAAAATCAAACAAATTTAACTCTGTGTTACCTTGAAAGCTAAACTGAATGTCAGTACTGGCAGATTTGTCCTTAATGTGTCGGAAACAATTCCTTGTACAACTGAGACAGCACTTTGTCATTTCACTGCCATAGAAATTCTTGTTACTTGTGGATTGTACTCAGATTTACACCTTCTAAAGCATGACTTGAACAATACTTCCTAATCCTGTGTTGCTTTCCTAAATTGTCTCAATCTGTTCAAAACCAAAATACCTATCTTCGTATTTTATAGCTCCAGTCTTTCTCTCTGTCTTCCAAACTTTAAATGAATGTATATATTAAAAAAAGTCCACCTTCCATCAAATACTCCTTTGTAGACAGCATAATAGAAAAAGGTAATGAGATATAATATATTGCCAACTTTTTTCCATTTATTCTGGATGTTTAAATCTACTTACAGTTTCCAGTCTATAGCAAAACTTGCAGTGTAATTTTAATCTTTCTGACTTCCCATGTGGCACAAAAGACAATCTATAGCTGTACTGTCTGTTTTTGCACAACCAGCTTTAAAAAAAAGGCAGATATATGAACTGAACACTCTGTATTAGTTTTAGAGCCTGTGTGTGTTTTCATTTATTTTAGATTCCACTTGAAGCAAAATCAGAATTTTGCCTAGAATCATAGAATGGTCTGCGCTTGAAGGGACCTTACAGATCACTCAGTTCCAGTCCCCTTGCCGTGGGCAGGGACATCTTGCACTAGGCCAGGTTGCTTAAAGACACATCCGGCCTGGCCTCCCAAAACTTTTGTGGATCTCCTCACTTTTTTTCCTCCCGCCTTTTCCTGCACTTTTTCACAAACCACTACACTGTCTTCATAAGAGAAAAGTTACCATAATTCATTTATCTAGTGTATTCTGCAGCACTTGGGTCTGAAAGAGTGTAAGAGGAGTTGGGCATGTTATTTGTAAAATAATTTTGGCTATATTTGATGGCACCAAATGTTTCTTTTTCTCTTTTCCTTCAGGTAAAACAGGAGAATTATTAGATGCTAAGTTCTTTGACATGTGGGGAGGAGGTAGGTGCAATTACACTGGTCAGAGAGAAAGAACAAATGCTGTTTTTTCCCCTCCTTGTTGTCCAGACTCCATTTACTGTGGTGATTTATTGTGATAGTTAAGGGAGTGCTTCACCTCTACCTTTTTAATTGTGAGGAGAGTGCAACTTTAAAGAAACACAGGTAGTTGAGGTGGGAGGGAATGGTGTGGTTAATCAACAGACTTCTTCTCCAGAGTAGTTCTTACTAGTGGTTATGTCTTTACACAATATGGATTAAAGTCTTCCTATAAAATAAGAGTTCTCTGAAACATTTTAGCTTTCTCTCACTCGGCATCTTTTTATAAAACTGTATTTACAATTATTATATATATTTTATATATAAAAATATTATATAATATTTAGAAATATTCTTAAAAGTAATGTCTTTGCAGAAATACATTGCAGATGTTTGAATACAGAATTATTGCTTGTTACTAAACAGTTTTATGTTCTCTTTTCAGATGTGGCACCGTTTATTGAATTTCTGAAGTCCATCCAGGATGGAACGATTGTGTTAATGGCAACATATGATGATGGTGCAACCAAGTGTGTAATTGATTTTAAACAGCAAATGTTGCTTAAGCTTTTACATGCTGTTTTATATTGAAAAAAAAATACATTATCACACAATCACTTCTAATAAGGTTTTGTTCTTTCAAGGCAACAGATTTGAATCTATACTTTCAGTTTATTAGTTTTATAATGCAGATGTGATTTGGGCACAAGAAAGATCAAACTAAGCAGCTGTAGGTGCACTGATGCTTCTGTTGCTGATAGTTCATTCTGTCTTAGGCTAGTAAATTCAGATAGGTCCAGACATAGGAACATGATTATGAGAACACACTCTGGTGGAAAGTAGTCTGTTCCATCCAGCACTTACTTCAGGTCAGCTCCAAGATGGAGTTTGGTGGTTACAGGATGGCAGAGACTACTCCCAACAAGCCTTGCCTGTATCCCTCCATTTAAAGTCTCAGAGGTTACTTGTGTGAACCTTGTAATTTTTGGTCTCAGTGTTTTACTGTTCCACCCTCAAACTGTTCAGTTTATTAACCTGGATGTAGCCTAGGAGAGTGGAGGTCTCTTGAAGCATTATCTTCCAACTTGCACAACTTAGGTCAGTTTCAATAGATACTAAAAATTACTGTAGAATATGTATTATAGTCTACTCCTCACTTAAGTCATCCTATCCAAAGGATTGCTTTTCAGAGTGAAAATTGAAACTTCTTTCCTTTTCCTCTGTTGCTTTACTAATGATTAACTGTCTTGTTAATGTAGTCTGTACGTTTTTTCCCTCTTTTGGTTCAATTTATTATTTACAACTTGTCTGTATTTTTGATATAGAAGCAGCTTCCTTTTGACTAAGTCCTGACTTTGCAGGGTGTAATCTTTACAGTAAATAGCCAAGTGTCTTCACATTCACTGCTTTTAGGAAAGAAGACAGTAATTTACTGGGATTGTAGCCAAGGTTGGATCTTCTCTCTGTTGTTCTGTTCACTTGTTTTGTTACTTTACATTTTACCCTTTTCCCTAACATCTTTGATGTTTCAGATAATAGGGTTCGTTTTGCTTCAATAATCATGTTACAGCTGATGTTTTTGAAAATTCGTATGTAGATAGAATACAACTAAACAAGAAATTGTATTTGGCCCTGTCATGCTGACAGACAAGAACTACAGCTTACTGACAATACTACAACTAGCAGTAGTAATTGATAGTAAATATAAATGCCAGTTCTTGGAAACAAAATTGTGAAGAATTAAGCTGCCCTAATGCTTGAGAAAGTTGGAGTATGGGTTGTGCAAATAACCTCCACAGTATTTAATAATTTTCATTATTTTGGCTAAAATGAGTCATACAACTGTATCTCAGTAAGTGGTAATAATCAGAAGTTTTGTGTCTTGTTTGGTAATCAGGCACATTTAGTAACTTAAAGGAAGAAATAAAGTCGATTTTTGGAGATTTTTGGAATGATAACTTATCCTACAGAATTGTTTTCCTTTCGATACTAAAATTATCCTACTTGGGTTTACAGGCACTGAACCATGCTGTGAGGCAGCATTCTGAATTTTGAATTTACTCCCCCAAGCAGATGAAAACTTCTTTCAGATACTCATTTTGTTCTTCTAATCTAAAGTAGCTTTTACTTTATCTAGACTTCAGCTTGAGCCAGCAAATAATGTTTACTTTAAAGGCTGATTTTCTTAGTTGCTTGGAGAATTGCTAACGGGACTTGAGATGTATGTATAAATTCTCACAGGAGAGGGTTCTTGACTTTTGTTGGTGTACCAATAGGTTTATATCCTGGTTCTTTGAGATTGTGGTGTGAAAGAGCAGCGCTCATTGGATCAAGTGATTTCAGAACTAGCCTTATCTGATTTTGAAAGATAGATCTTGGCCAGTGTTGACTGACTTAAACTATATTTAATAAGATCAAAGTAGACTGGTGCACTTGGCAGTGAAAGCTCTAAGGGCATGTATTTTATTCACGTACTGAACTTCTCTGGTTTTTTCAAGGCTGAATGAGGAAGCACGGAAACTGATCTCTGAATTAGGAAGCACATCCATTACCAACCTTGGCTTCAGAGACAACTGGGTCTTCTGCGGTGGAAAAGGAATTAAGACTAAAAGTCCATTTGAACAGGTTTGTGATTCTATAACTTCCTGGAATGTAACAGCTTGCATTAACAGAGGCATAGCATGTTTTATAAATGCCATGCAGTTGTTCAGGATGGGTGTCTATTGCAGTACTGGCACATAGTGTTATTTTCAAGTTTTTTCCTTGAGTAGCCTCCTCCTTTTAAACATACAAAAAAAGATTCTTTGGTGACTCATAAAAAAATCTTATATAGTGTAGATCTTACTACGCCAATAACTAGATCATTTATCTTTTTAATGAATCAAATTAAACTGAAGAATTCAAAACTTTCTGCCTGACTTGTATTTTACGTAACTTCCAAGAGATAGGTGGGTGGTTAAGGTGTTGGTGTTCCTAGCTGTTAGCTTTGCTCTTCTCTCAAATTGCTGCCATAGCAAAATCTGTGAAATAGAATATATCCCCATACTGTAGCTGTTACAGTGCAGCATGTGCCAGTGTTGCCTTTAATTACTGGTGAAAGTAGCTTTGTACTAGGAGAATAAGGAAGATGTGTTTTCTTCTGCCAGCTTTGCAAGGGAGTAAGTGCAGAAACAGTGGCAGACTCTTGGAGGCGATAATGTCTTACCTGAATGCAGATGGTTGCTTGGTGGAAAAATAAAATGTTCTTTAAAATCTCACTATTTTTTTTCATTGCCTTGTAAATTTAGTATCCTTATTTATTTTTACCTAGTGGTTCATGCTTTAATGCAGTTGGTCCTTTCCTTGCTTCTCTCTCCCTAAGCAAACATCTATAATAAAATTTAAAAATGTTTTCCCAGTATGGCCTAACTGGTTTTACCATACACTCGTCTGAGCAAGTTACTTTAAATGGTGAATACTGACAAATTATTATATTTGATTGAAAGCTCAAGAAGTTAATAATGATGTTTTTTCTTTGTCCATGGCCTGAAAATAAGTACATGTCTTAAAGCTGTGAGTTAAAGCAAAAGATAAATGACTTCACATTAACGGCAGATTGATATTTTCCATTTATAGCATATAAAGAATAACAAGGACACAAACAAGTATGAAGGCTGGCCGGAAGTTGTTGAGATGGAAGGCTGTATCCCTCAGAAGCAAGACTAACTGAAAACAGAAGACAAGGAGAAAGAATATGGAAGAAAATGCACTTTCTGCTATTACTAGAGAGAGGGCTATGAAGGAGACTGTACTGTAAATAATATTTTTAAAGCATGCAGCCATCTTGTCAGTGTGTGCATGAGCACTGACATTTTGAATATTGGGATTATTTATTGCTAACACACATAGAAATTCTTTTTGTAAATATGTCCAAAATAAAAGAAACATCCAATCATTTCTATGCAGGTTTCTTAAAAGCACAGTATTTAGTTTGCCTGTGGTAAATAATACTTGCAGATAACTGGCTAATAAATTACGTATGTGGCCAATAAACAGATCCTGACAAATGTACTGTCCTCTTAACAGTGCAATGTTGCTGTGACTACATAAACTTAGTGGAATATTGTAGATTTTAGTAATATGTTAATAAGGAGCTTTAATTTTTTTTTATCCTCTGCCTTTTTAATGGCAGCATCAATTTTTATTAAAGCTGTTTGGTTATTGTAATACCAAGTGCTCCAAAAATGTATTTTGTAGTCCCCCATCAAAATGGAATAATCAGCAAAGGAAGAATCCATGATAGTATAACACAGATATGCCATGAAAAGCACAATAAAAATTACTTTTTTTTTTACTTTTAGGGGATGAACTTAGGTAAATATATAAAGAATGTGTGTGATATTTAAAAGCAGCTTGGAAGAATTTGTGCATAACTTGAAAGTGTTTACTTTATGGAAAGGACTTGGCTTGTTAAGCAGCAGTACTGTGGCTAATTTGTTCATTTTTTATTGCAGTTTCTATACCGCTGCTTAACTGTGGATTCTCCCTATGGCTGTCCAGCTGCAGTGGTAACACAGTGAGTGTACATAAAGGAAGAGCTTCCTCTTTTAGTTCTAACATCACGAATACATTTCCCATCACAAAGAGTGTGTTAGAAAGCAGTCTGCCTTCCAGTGAGAGTCGTTTCAGGGTACACAGCTGTGCACCCTGAAACAAATCTATACCACCTCCATCACTTCTCATGAGCCGAGACAATCTCTTTGTCCCGTGGAATGTTAGGGAGAGTATTTGTGTCTTGGGTGATGCAATGTGTGACTTGTAAACTTAACTGACAATATTTCCCTTCATCCTTTCTTCTAATGGAAGAAAAAAGGACCAAGTTTAAGTGGCCTTATTCTTTAGCTTGTATTACAGCTGTGAGAAGACCTTGCTTGCTTTCTACATGTCTGTTTCTTTTAAGTAGAGCCAGCTTGACCTTTTCCTGGTACTAAGTTGGTGTGGTATAACTGACCTTGTCCATATCCACAACATGAGAGCTGACACAGAACTGGCTGTAAGCTCTTCGAGCTTCGTGTCATGAGTTCTGGTACATTCTTCAAAAACTTCAGGCTAGTACTATGGGGTGAAAACCACAAAGGATTTTTCAGGAACCCACACAGGCATTAGAAATAGTATTGTCGATGTTTTCTGAGACAAATTCTGTGCACTAAAAGTTTCAAGCAATATTGAGAATTACCTTGCAAGAAAAATAAATAATCTCTGATACCAGAGTAAGCCTGGATTCTGAGTTGTTCTCTATGTTTAAATAGCTTTTTAAATAATGTGGGTTTCCATTAATATTAATGTAAAACAGCTAAAAATGCACCTGACACAGTGAAAATGCTTTTGTTAAATCTTCCAGATTTTCCTGTGTAGGAGGATGTGTTAAAATTATATGTATTTTTTCATTGAAGTAAAATCCCCTTTTCTAATCAGTTTGAAATTTTATTTCATTACTTAAGGATGTTGTGAAAAAATAATTGTGTAAGTCCTGAAATTTTCACAGAAATACAGTTCTGTTGGTGTATATGCCAGTATTGGCTACGCTGCAATGCAGAATAATGTAATAATTTTGAAGTAACTCAGCAGGGGCTTAAGAGGAAGAAACTCTATTTGGCTGCATTAGTAGTTTCCCTGGACTATAATTGTCTTTATTCTTTTGACTCTGGACGCCAGTGAATATTTCATCTTTCTTCAAACTAAAAAGTTCAAATTTCCTCTATGAAATTAAACGGAGAATATGTGCCTTTTATTAGCAATCCAGGGTGAGTAAATATATCATGATTCTCGTAACGCCTTAAAGTTATACCTGCAACAAACCTTTTAAACAATGAATTTTAAAGCAATAAAATGGTAGGATTATTTTTGTTACATCTTAAATATAACTTGATTCTTAAAATTGTGATGGAAATCTTTCTTTTACTCTCTAAGCCATGTCCTCACAGCTGTATGGTATCATATTTAATAAGATTTGTCAAATATTTAAAAGTCATACTGGAGTGGCCACACAAATGGGGTCTCCTGCTTTTGTCCATCATCATGGTCTATTGACTTGCTGCAAGATCTGGTCATGCCCTCTCTGCCTCGAGTGGGCAAGTTACAGTATCCTGCTGGTGAGGTGAACTCTCCGACTCTTTACCAGCAAGATTTTCTGGTAATCTGTGTGCATTTCATTTGAGTTGCCAAGCACAAAGGTGACTGTTCTGGCCTCTCTCCGGCTGGTGGTAGGAAATCAGTTGCAAAGATGAAGGCATTTGTACACGTGCATGAATTCCTGTGTGTGACAAAGCTCCAGGACCCATATTTTCCTGACTAAGGTGATGGGAACATTTGTAGCATCTTGCAGTCTTGCTGAGAACAGGGCAGCAAGGGAAGGGAAGAGAAAGGTTGTGGCGTTTGTCTGCCTCAGAAAGTACAGCTGTGAGAGGGGGAAGGACACAAGAAGGTTTCAACCTAATTTTCACCAAGGAACACCTAGCTGGGATTCAAGGCACCTGAAGATGACTTCAATGTAAACCACAGCTCTCAACTGCTTTATTAGCGGTGCTTTATAAGGATTAACAGGAGTCCTAAGAATGAAACTGGATGGGGTCTCTGCCTTGATGTACTCTCTGGACCTCTTTCATGATCCAACCTTTTTTTTTTTCCCCCCCTGTGGAAAAAGTAGACCCTTTTACAGCCTTGGTTTCCTGATTGCCAGTTTGGAAAAAGCTTTATTTTGCTCAGCATGTTTTGCTTTCCACATGTCTCACTGTGGCACTTAAGTTTCCTCAAACATGGAAGTGACTAAATGCTTGATGTGTATGTAATGTCTCCTGAACTGTTTGGGTTTTCTGCAGTCTTGAGTGTTTTGAAGAATAAGTGTATTAATAAAATAAGAGGCCAGGTGGGTCATTTCAGAGGGGAAATAATACTGCCACCAAAAGTGCTGACTGACTTTCCTGTGTAAGGATGGGAAGGGCTGCAGTCCCTCCCTAACTGACTTGGGTCGTGGCTAAGCTGGATACTAACCAAAGGACTTCATATTGATGAAATCCTCTTCAGTTTTATGGCTGTAAGGCCATACCCTACCCTTAATACAAGGGGCCTCTTACAGAAAATTGAAGAAACCTGTAAGGCTGGATGGGAACTTGGAGGCTGAAGCAGGAGGGTGTGAGAACAGCTCTTGACCTGCTCAGTGATATCATGGGGTGTCAGTGGCTCCTGGTGCTGTACAAGGGACCCTGCTTCTCACCCTCTGAGTGACAGGCCAAGAGGGCACAAACAACTGAGCGGTCCCGCTCCTGTCTCCCTGGGGGTGAAAAAGTGAAGAATGGCAAGAGAGAACATGCTCTACTTGAGATGTTTCTTGGCATTTCTGGTAACATCAGTTACCACTTTTAGTTCCTCCTTGCTGCCTCTGTAGTTAGCCGTTTCAACGTTACAAAGATCTAAGGCATCCTTTATGGACTCAGGTTAAAGCATTCCTCAGACACCTCTTTCTATGCTTAACAGCCCATCTAGGTAGGTTGGCTCATGTGCCAGCCAAATCTTCTTAGCTGAAAATTAACAATTGCTTTTTTGCAAGTTAAAAATTGATGACTCTCCACTTAGGTGTCTTTTTACATTCTTCCTGGCCCTATGTTCTCCTCTCTAGAACATGCAAACGAGTTCCTTTAATCTTGCATTTCAATTGCTATAATCTCTAAATCTGTAATCACCTGTTGCCTCAGAAGGGTCTGTTCCTTTCTTAGGGTGTTGTCCATAGCATGATATAGCTACAGGCTCATGCAAAAACATGAAAAAAGGCACTCCAAGCTGAGGAGGAATCATGTCTCCTCTTTGAGTTTTATGGGTGGCAGTGTTCCCAGATCCTGGCAACTGAATTATCCCATTGAAAAACTTGGTGGATGTCTTGACTTACGACTTTTATATCTTAGTCCTCATAGATGCCTCAAAAGGACCTAACTCATGATATAGATAAGTACACCTTGGGTTAAGTTTTGTAGTATATTAGTTAATAAAATGAACACTGTCCGTTTATTATCATTTGAAGTGTGCAGATATGAAAACTTTGTTTCAGGGCATTAGAATGTATATGGAGAGACAGGGATCAGTACAGAGCACCGTAATAGTCTTAACTACATTGTCTACTATGTAAAATGCACAGAAATCACTCCATCCTCTGGGGAGTTTCTGACCCCTGGAGGCAGCCAAGGCAGCTCATTAATTCTGTTTCTCTTGCTGATCTTGCACTACAGTGCAAGAGGTTTACAGTGTTTCTTAGCATTGCATTTATGGATCAGTCAGTGAACAGGAAAAAAAAAACTAAACCCAAAACAACAAATTACTGAGCTCAAGTAATATTTCAAGGTTATTTAAGTGGTCAAAATTGTATTATCCCAAGTATGGTCTCAGCAGAGGGTATGTTACTGTTCTGTCTGAACTTAGTGCTGTTTAGTCATCTCCCATCCATGCTGCCAATTGGTCGTGGGGCACAGCCTGAAGAACCTGTGGGTTGACTGTCACTGCTGTAAGGCTGAAACAACCTGGGGTCACAACTGTCTCTTCAAGGTCTTCCACCGTGGTGTGTCCTCCCTATCCAAGTTTTCACAGAGAAGGTGTTGAAACCTCCTGGGACGGTGCCTTACTGGCATGCTGAGCACCCTTCCCACAGACAGCAGATTTTGTGGTCTCAAGATAATAATTTGGTCAGGCCAATGGAGATGGACTGGCCAAATGTGGAGTATAGGTCCAAAAAGAACCAGCAGATAAAGGACTTCACTGTTGCTGAACTGATGTTCCTAAGATAATCCACATAAGGCAGTGAAATACCACAACACTGAAGATCCTGTTTCCTTCTTCCTGACCTATGCATCCAATAAAGAGTGACAGTTCAGAATCTGGTCACCATCTTTCCAGGGGAAAAAAACTGACAACTAGGAAATTAATTCTTCAAAGTAACTTTGAAAGCCTCAGCCAAACTGTCCAACTTTCTAAAAACTGGCTGTTAGTATGGCAGAAGTTAAGGGATTGCAAACCCTTCCAAGTTCTCTTGATTTCAGTGGGAGTACTTACTGCTGGAGTTGGGATTTCAGTGTTTGTAAAATGCATTTAAGAGAACAATAACAAAGTATGCAGAATACTAAGTAACTGAACATTTACATAGTATGTATCTCTTATCAGTGTGTATTAACTGCAATAATTATAACCTCCCTGATGGTAAAAAACCCCAACATTTATGCAGTTCTCCGACTAATTTCCCCCAGCACATGCAAATAAAAATCAATTAAAGGCTACCACAGTATTAAAAAATATCTAACCAACAAATCTCAAGGGCTGTAGTCTTACCACATTAGTTTTGGAAACCTTTTACATAACTTGTATAATTTAAATATTTACAAAATATAAACTTTCTTATCAAAAATAGTTCTTTGCACAATTAAACAACAGTAATCCTTTTACATGATGCTTTTTAAGCTAGGCATTAAATCACTGCATAAAAATAAACAACCTTTCACAGATGTGAAATAAAATTAAGCCAACATATGGAGGCAGAGAAAATGTTATCATTAACAGTTTAAAGATTTTAGTGGTGTGAGCCAATCCATGAATTATATTGTGCATTGAACTTACTGAGGATGCAACCTAATAAAAAATTCTAGCTGCTGATTCTATAGAGAGAGTATGTTTTTAAAAATCCTTTGCTTTATGGCAGATTCCTTTGGGCTAAATCTCGTGGTTAATTTTGATAATGACGGTGAACCACCAGTGAGATGGCTGAATGTGGCAGGTTATTGAATAGAATTCAGCAGTGGGGTGACGGCCAGCTGACTCCCAAAATGTGTGCTCAGATACTGAGGAAATGCCTGCAAGAGGTTTTATTTCCTTCAGTTATCAGACTGTATTTCTGTCCCTTCTCAGACCTGTCCTTTGTGTGTTTGAAGGACAACCTGTTAAAAATCCTGAGGTTGCTACCTGGTACCCTGTTCACATTCACCAAGCTGTGCTCCTGCCTCTCTCCCCTAGACATCGCTCGACCCTCCTTTTCCAGGCAGGCAGTGCTGAGCTCTCTGCAGTCACATGCGCTCCTCAGTTCCAGACGCTTTTCTGCACATTATGCAGGAGGCAGTTTTCCGAACGGCTGCAAAGCAAATGCGTCATGGTCAACAGCTGAACTCTTTCCCTATCTTTGTGGGTTTTTCTGAAGTCTGCAGAAACGAACTATCTAGTGGATCCATCTAGTCCCAGTTTTAAAAGCACAGACATAAAGACTCTATCTAATGTGTCTTACAAACTCTCTTAACTCTTCAGTCTCTGGCTAATGAGATCTTGAGATTTCTCCATTGTACCTAACGACCACACAGATCTTCAGGATGTTGTGTCTATTAAATACTTGAAAGGTATTTAAGCATCTGTCCCTGCTCATGAAGTAACATGTTCAAATGTGTCATCCAGAGTCCTTTTTGCTGTTTGAGCTGTCCCTGCATGCAGTCTGATGTTTACTCAGCTGTGGTTTCAGTTGCCACATGCTTGGACTACCTGTTGTCTGGCAGTCCCTGTTCCCCTGAGGCCGATCCCTCTGAAATCCCACATGATAATAGAGATTGCTGCCCCTGTGGCAGCTGTGTGCACCACACAGGGTGGGTGGTTTGGCCGTGTTTCCTGTACTTCATCTTACTTGCAGGTGTGAACGTCAGTCATGGTCTCACACCTCCTGCAGCGCACGTAGCAGCACCAGACAAACTTGCACTCGCACCTTTCCACGTGCCTGACAACGTGGGTGTTGTACCCACGCCCACAGCACAGGAGGTTACAGCCGTCGGGTCCCTGCGAGGTGCGGTTACATTCTCTTCCCTGAGTTCCAGGGATCCCCAGTTTTTGGTCTTCGACACAGTAATTGGGTGATTTGTTCACATATAGCAGGTCCTCCTTCCCAATTGGTATTTTTCTCTGGCTTTTCTCTTTCCTGCGTAGCTTTCTTTTCAGTCTGTCTGATATTTGTATGCTGTTGTCATACTTATCCTTTAAAAACCGGCCAATCTTTTCAAAGGATGACATGGTTTTCCAACAAGTTTTCACAGCACAGGACCCAGAAACACCATGACAACGGCAATCCACAGACATCAGCTTTGCTACAGCCTGAAAGCAAAGAGAGAACAACATTTGGATGTGGTCTTTCATTGATTAGGAATGCTGCCTGACATCAGTAACACAGAGGTCTCAAAGTATTTAATATTACAGCTGCCATTGCCATTTCCGTAACAGGGAAGTCAGAGCACATGTTAGGAACCAGGTTTCCAATCCCCCACTGTGAGAGGCATGATCTTCAGATGTGCTCTTCATTTGCAGTCTGCAATGGCCATAATGTAGGAATACTGAATCACAACAATGAAAGCTGTGATTTCTGGATGGTTTTCATTCTGGAGGATTCTAAATACCTGAAATTAAATGTCCTGTGTCACTCCTCCCACTGCTGGAATGCAAAAGGCCCTTGTGGGCAAAAAGGCTCTAGTGGGGAATAGCAGAAGGGGAAAGCAGGGATAGGGCAGGTCATGGCACCCTTCCTTATGCTGGAAGACACTTACTGGGCAAGTCAGTGCCCAGTTATGCTGCCTTTTAAGGGTACTTTACAGCTGCAATGAAGATCACTAAACACTCACAACTCAGTTCGTAACTAAGGCCACAGGAATGGCTGGGGTCACACAGCAGTGCCTGGGTAACCCGTGTGGCTCAGCACCCGAAGCAGCACAGCCTGGAGGCACCTCAGGGCAAACCCTGTTGGAAGAGCAGGACGATGCCCACAGCTCTGAGCTTCACAGAAAGTCTATCAAAAGACCAACCATGGCTTAGCAGAGGTGTCTTTGGCTCAGGTGTTCTGTAGTAAATCGGGTGCTTCTCAATTATAGTCTTAAGCCCTGTTCTTTTAATTTAGGCATGCTAGTTCTAGTATGGGTTTCTAGTGTTTCCAGTTTCATAATGGCTCTATTTAACACAATTAGATAATTGCAATCATATTACTTTTATAACTGTCGGTGTTTTAGCAAGGTTTCTACAGTTATTGCCAACACTGAAATACTCTTAGATTAGTTACTTTTTCACGCCTATGCAGAAGCAAGGGCTATCTAAACAGTAACTGTCTGATCAACACTGTCTGAAGCCTGTGTTAAGATTTTGCAACACAAATCAATTTTTGCTCAGTTTATAGATCAAGCCTCAAACAACTGAAATCTGTAAACAAGCAGTAACTTCCTTTATCTGAGACTGTGACTCAAATACTCAGCAGACAATCCATACAATAGTTCCTCCTCTAACATCTAACAGTCATAGTATAAAATCATACAATGAGTCCCGTGACAACTCTCACATTAGAGTTTGAAAAAGGCACTGAAAAATCACACCGTGTACAGATGTAGCACAAGGACAAGATATCATAATTTTTGGTTTGTTTTACATTTCAGTTAACATACCTTCTGGAGTCATCCTGTAAACTCATATGGGACATTGGTTAATAGTGTGGAAAACCCATGTTGCTATCTTCCATTTTACTAACCTTTCCCCCAATATTTAATTTCCACAATCAAATCAATTGGGAAATTTAACAGTAAGTGTGGATTTTAAATTAACTCATAGTAGGTTTGTCTTGAAACTTCTTATGCATCAAGGCCAATGTATATTCTAATTAATCCTCTTTGGATGAACCACTATTTACCAAAACATGGGGAAAACAAAAAACCCCAACACTCCAACAACATGATGTTTATTCAATTTTATCCTAAGCCTTTGCTTTATCCCACAGCCTCCACAAATATTAACTGCTGTCAATCTATGTCTTTCTCAAACTGAATTAAAAAAACAGACGACGAATCTAAGGCCCTCCTCTGGTTGCCCCTGAGAAAGTAGTTTCATTTGTGCCAGTTCCTAAGCCTTGATTCTGCAGTAAGATCTGAGACCTGAAATCCTACCAGGCCCCACTGGCCCTATGGAGGACCAGAAATAAACTCAAGTCCCAGACTCTGTGTTAGTAGCTCAGCAAGCACAAACACCATCCTCAAAGTTCCACAACCAGTCAAGGCATAGGGCAAATCAAACGAGCTATTTCTAACCTATGTGCTAAACTGGGACTTTTCATCATGGTGACTGTGGTCACCGAAGTTTGGGATGAGTCCAGCATGACTCCATTGATTTCACTGGGCATTGAGGCCTCTTGGCACAGTTTGCCCCAAAGGCATTGACACAAGCCTGAGCTGGCATTTGCATAAAACTCTACAAACATTAAAAAACACACATGACCGAAGTGTTTGCTTGGAGTCACGTCTTTGGTGAATAAACAGGACCTGTTTGTTGGTGGAGGTTACTATGGAAGCCAAATACACAAGACATTCACAAAAAATATTAGCAAGAAAGAACTGGCATATGCCCTGACCTAGAACAGCCATTAGCCTTTGCAAACGAAACCTGGCAAAGAGATGCATCTGTACAGGAAATACTTCCACATGCTGTGGGCTGCTTTTGCAATTGGAGATCTTTCTGAACTGGAAGAAATAAGAACAGTGCAACAAGCAAACTCTCTCCCCAGAGCACACACAGACTCTTTCAGTGGCAAATCAGCTGCTAGTTAATACTGGTAGATATTTACCATCTCTTCTACACAGGCTAGTTTCTCTTTAATAGACAGACTTGACCTTTTGCTCATATCTCAAGAATCTGTCAATAAGGAAATCACTGGGTAGTCAGAATATTAATCATTAAGATGTAACAGTGATTGAGCCAGATGAGAATTTAAAATCCAAGGACAGAACGTCTGTCAAGAAGACAGATGACCTAATAAAAATGTGAAGGAAAAGTGAAACACAGGATCAAAAGATAAATTTTGCACACAACTTAAAAATAGAGAGGATTTAATAGCATTTTTCCAATTTTGAATGATTAGTTATTTCCATCAAGTAACTAGAATTTCAAAGTAGTTTTAAATCATATCGTGCTACTAGATTTATATGGTTACAGATGTAAGCCTTGTTTTCACTGCAGTACAATAAGGTACTTACTAAGGGCACAAGGATCCAGAAACTGTCAGAGGAAGCTCTGGACATGTCTGCTAGGGGCTAAGGGTGAGTTACTTCCATGTGGGCAAGCAGCCCAGCAGAAGACACTCAGATTCTTTCTCTAAGGATGAATTAAACAAAAATAGAGGGAGACAGAGTTTTGAAACAGGAGCAGAAACTGACCTTGAAGTCAGTTATCAAAATATAAAAATGCAGCATACATTAGCAGTGTACAGAAGAGCAGATAAATGCAAGAACTACAAATGTGATTCAGTGTGTTGCTTCCCAGCTGCTAGGATGGGCAAATTTTCAGCCTGGACTCCAATATACTTTGGCTAGCACAGGGAGTTGACAATTTGCTTTGTCTGAACACAGAACATGCTACTGGATCTCAGTCTGCCATGTGAACTTCAATGAAAAAGCTCCCATAATTGAACATCTGGCAAAATTTAGGGACTAGGCCTCTTCTCCAGATGCTGAAAGCAAACCAAAGATGGCACCTACAGAGCCAACGTGGCTTTCAGGTGGGACACAGCTGCAGCACACAGCTGTGTCTCAGCAGTGCACAGTGACTGGGATGCAGTTACTGGGATCAGGACTTCCAGACTGACTCCACAACCAGTGTTCTGTTTCACACTTTAGATTCATATGGTGAATCTGTTCAGTTATTCATGAAATAGTGAGAGGATTCTCCCTATAAAACAAAATTCCATAGAGAGGTTCAGAGGACCACTGTTACAGAAACCTGGTGTATAGATGTGTTGTTCAGAGCAAGCTGGGACAGGCTTTCTTAGGTGGGTTATGGAACTGACTGATAGCTTGTAAGAAATGATCAGTGTGGAACTCAGCTGGGTCCACAAGTGTTGTGGTCATCCACAAGCGCACCTAAGCAGTTCCTCTTGCCCCTGTTGCCACTCAGTCTTGGTGGTACAAGCACAACAAGAGTGCAGGACTAAGTGATGAACAGGGATGAACACTGCTCCTTTTAAAAAAATAAACCTGACGGAAAGATGATTTTTAAACTGTCTTCCTCTCACTGATCCAATGCTATTAATAGAGGGAGCAGCACAGGGTGGGAATCTGTGGCTAGACAGATGGGCAAAAAAGCAGAGACTGATTTGCAGCAAAGAAAAGTGTCAATGGAACCACAGTTTGCATACCCTCTAATGCCAGTTAATGCTTAATATCTCCAAGTTAAGCTTTCTGTTTGCAGGCACTATTCTCAGCTGTGAGACAGGGATTGCCACTACTTGTTTTGTAACAGGAACCAATGCCTTTAATCAAATGTCCCAGTTTCAGCCACTCGTAGAACTAATACGATTATTCATGAAGACAAGCATATGTCCTACCAGAGATGCAGCACTTAAGAATAGTTCCAGATGTTGGTGAGTCTCTTACCAATCCACAGGTATCAGTAAAACAAACTCTTCGATGAGCCAGGCTTTTTTAATGGGAGAACAAAAGTCCCAACATAAAAAAAAATTCCACAAGTGGAAAAGTTAACAGAATTCTTCCAGCAGTAAAATAATATTGATACAATGATAGTCAACCGATAGAGCCCGACTCGCCACATCCTTTTGTATAAGGAGCACAAGAGTCCAACTCACATATGAACATCTAAGGACATTGAAAATCGCCATGCTAAAAGATGATGAACGTTTATCTTGTAGCAGAATAAGGATGGAATCTGAATCTTCTGAGAGTCAGACTAGTGGACAACTCAAAAGACGCACACAGTTTTATAATTTGGTATGTTGATATGATAACTATGAGATGTGGAAGTGTAAAATAACATTTTGTACTGAAATAGGAGAGAAACAAGAGAATTCTGCACATACCAGTTCTGTTACTAACTCCAAACAAACACAGAAGCATTGTCCCTGGAAGACTGCTCTTGCAAGACACCATGATAGTATTTATTACAAAAGGTCATAAGATATCAAAACATCCTTCTTGTAAGCCCCAAAACATGAAGGTCAACATTTTCCAGCATCTCCCAGTTAAGATTTGAAAATATAAAAAGGAAGAGTTATGCTAAACTTTACTTCAGATAATGTTGCTGCTAGAAATCCCAAGTACCAACAATAAACATTCTTCTTCATTCTGGACAGTGATCAAAATATTTGCTTTATCCTACATTTTGCCATTAGATTACAAAATATTTATGCATGGAAACTGACTATATATCTCTATTTCTTCCTTAAATATCTTGCTCTACCAACATGATAAACAACCCTTTGCTCATTCCTTAAGGAAGTAATAATTTAATCTTCTGTACCTCTTATTAACATCTCCTACTACAAGATACCAATCACCTTTCCTTGGAGATGATTTAGCTGACTGGCATCTTATAACTCACAGTAACTGTCCTCAGCATTACTTAGGTTTAAAGTTTGCTTCATCTACTTCAGTTATGAAAAGAGTCTATGTCACAGTACCATAGAATCATGGGATGGTTTGGAAGGGACCTGAAAGATTTTCTGCTTTTCCAACTACATAGCTTAAATGAAATAACACATATTACCTGCAAAACTTAATTCAAATTAAAGTAATTTTCAATTATACCACCATGGCTTTTATGATGGCTTACTATGGCTATTCCTTGTCTATGGCAGATAGGGAAGTTGATTACAGTAAAACCCACTGATGCTACTTCTGGCTACAGGAAATTTCAGAGTTACAATGGAGTCCATCAATATGTGTAGTCAAAACCAGAGGTTTTCCCTTTCTTTTTTTTCCTTTAGTTACAGCTGCACCATTGAGCAGAACAGATTTAAAGTATTATGGGCCCACAGAGAGCCCTTAAAGTTAAAAACTCCAAGGTAAAGCAGAGAAAGTAATTTTAAAGGAAAAATCAGAATCCAAATCTCTGCCATTCCAGATGTAAGCTCCAGGTACTAGTTTACAGGTTCCCATCTCCCTGTATAGGCTATTTCTGCCCCTATTTTAAATCCTCTGCAGGACGGGAAGGAGAATCCAATGTCACACACCTAAACACACACTCTTCCTCAGCAACCCTGGGCTGGAAGTTCTTTGGGCTAAAAGAAGCCATCCAAAGCCAGACTCCTTTCACCTCTTTGATGCATGTCCTAACCAACGAGCTACTTTGGAGGTGTCATTTCTATCTCATGTTTTTAAAGAAAATACTAACTCTTGACTTCCCCTCTGAACACTGTTAGACTTGCACTCTCAGGTGTGGACTGCAGACTGTGGGTGAGTAATGAGGCCTTGTGTCCAGCTGGCTTATTCACTATTAGAGAGAATTAAAAATGCAGGCCATGATAGTAACAGAATAACCTGTGACAAAAGTCCTATTGTATTATGCTGATAACAGGACTATTTCAAGATTGAAACTCAATATCAAATATCCAATTAAGATAAATTTACTATTTAAGCACTGCAGATGTATTACTTACTTTGTGGATTTTATTTTAACATACAGGTATTAGTTAGTTAAAACCAGCTCTGATTCTGAGTTTGTACATGCTTTCCTTGGTTATGTGAGTGCTGTTCAAGTTTGTACATGCTTTCTTTGGTGATGTCAGTGCTGTTCTCGCCACTGGCCCCATGAATACCAGCAGCCAAGGACCTGCCTCCTTTGGCTGATGCCATTTTGTCAATGAAGGTGATCAAGCAGTTGCTGTCCCATCTGCATGGCACCTACCTGCCTCCCAGCCTCGTTGTTGTGCAGGTTCATCGCTACCAGTCCGCTACCGCTCTTGCCTGTTACATTCTTCAAAGGCACATCCAGGAACGTTCTGCTGAAGGCCATTCCATAGTGGATATCGTCTGAGCAGCCGCCCCACTGCCAGCCCTCGCTGGCTGAGCCGCCGTGACGCAGGGTGACATCGCAGGAGCACTCGGTCATGTTCCCCGCACTGCACGAGCGTGTCACCGAGTGCACAAGCCCCGCTGCCGTCACCGCCGAGATGAACGCCGTCTCCTTCGTGCCTGCACAGTGAGGCGTGGAAACATCACTCCCTGACTGCCTTCCTGCCTGGGCTACGGACAGTGGCTTTACAGCCAGATGATTATTAAAAGGGAGCAGTTACAAGTTTAAAGTCACCACAGCTTGGTCTGTAGCGTTAACTTGTTCAAAGCAGTGGATGTTCATACCCCAAAATGACTTCAGGGCCTCTTCATACGACCATGCTATTAATGGTGCTGTTTCTCACTACTTGTACCATGCAATTTTTGGTAACTTCTTTCTACATCTGACTAGGAACTTTATTTGCCAGAGAAAGTTTCAAGCCAATTAAGTTTTAATAAGAAATAAAAAATAAAACCCCAAACTAACCACATACCAAACCCCTTACTCTCCACTCTGCTTGTCACTGTTCATATTGATTTGAAGAAGAAAAGGTTAGTTTAAATCTCAGAGAATCTGTCACAATCCCAGGTTACTTTGGTATAGTGCTAAAACTTACCTCATGCAAAATTTAGCAAACATTGATGTTGTTCTAATTCACAAAGGTTGCGAAGAGCCCCAGAAATCTTAAACCAGGCAGGATGGCACAAGGATATTCAGACCATGTGCTTTTCCTAGAATAAGCTGGCCATGGGAAAGACGGCAGCATGAAAGGCCTTTACCTGTTAGACTATATCTCAGAAGAATCACGGAGAGACCTGCTTGGGCTTCTTAAGTCTGTCCCATTCTCTGAGACTTCTGGCATAATGTGGCATGCAGCTTTAAACTGTGTTAAGCAAGGCATACTCTAAGCAAATTGAAAATCAATGAGTGGTCAATAAATGTAGCTGAAATTTTACTGAAATGGGCCAATTTTCACTATTGTAAAAATTATTTATTTCCAGTCTTCCAAGTTCCTGCTCATGGGCAGGAAAGTTCCTGTTTGTTTTTCCCGTTTGTATTAGTCAGTTTGTGCTGGTACCAGCACAAAAGGCTTCCACAGCACACACTAGTGGAGCTTTGTGGGTGAGCAGTGCCACTCATTTATGGATCTTCACGAAAAGTCCTTCCTGTTGAACAGAAGGACTAACATACCATACATATGGGTCTATATAGTGGGAAAACTTCTCTCATTTTCTTTTTTTCCCTTTCCTTTTTGGAATATGCATCACTTTTTATTCCTCACTTTATGTTTTCATGGTCAATGCTTGGGGGTTTTACACTGTTTTAGTACAAAGTGAAGATTGCATGGACACAAAGTGAAATACCACAATACTTAAAATCACATCCATCACAACCAGTGACCAAGGAGCTAAAAAAAAAGTTGCAGGATCCTTGCAACTTGCAGCAAAGCTTTGATGTTACATTTGATACAAAAACCCCATCCTTGTTTCAGTGGAAATTCCAGCAATTCCATAATTATTTTATGAAAAAAAAAAAAGCAGCTTTGGTTTCGCTGCGCTGATCAATACCACATAACTGAGCACATATGATACATTTTAAAGCATTTCACATTGTATGTAGTGCCCTGAGCAGATTTTTTTTACCTGCAAGTGACCTTTTCGAAATAGTGTCATAAGCCCACTCGTTTAGTAACTATGACACCAGGGGATAAACTCAAGTCAAAGAACAACAATATTTCAACACGGTTAAGTGGATCTACCTACGGGCAGCGTCATCCACGGGCGTACTATGCAAAAATTAAAAGAAGCAACAACAACGTTGCGAAGACATGGGCAAGTTTCGTCTGCTCGGTGCATTTCGCGTGCCGGCGGTACCTCCCGGGCCGGCTGAGGTGACCGCCCGCCCCGGCTCTGCCGACGGGGCGCACGGACGGTCCCCGGGACTCCTGGCCCCGGACACCACGACCCCGGGGCAGCCCCGGGCCCCCCGCCCGGCCGTGTGGCGGTCACTCACCGCTGCTGAGCTGCGGCCCGAGAGCGGCGGAGGCGGCGGTCCCGCTTCTGCTCGCACAGGTCCTGCTGCCGGCGGCTCAGCGGAGGGCTGGCGCAGCCCGGCTTCTCGGGGCCGCCGGCGGCGGCGATGCCCAGCCACCTGCGGAGGCAGCTCCCCGTCAGCGCCGGACCCCGACGGACACGAGGGGACGGGCTCCGCGCAGCCCTCCCAGCCCAACCCCGCGCCCGGCTACTCACATCCAGGTGCTGCCAGCGGCGGGGCAGAGGGCGAGCAGCAGCACGGCCCGCAGCAGGCATGGTCCGAGGGAAGCCCCGCGCCCCATGGCAGCCGCATCCAGCCCCGCCGCGCAGCCGCCACTGCCGCGGCCCGGCCCGGGCAGCACGGACCGAGGGGGGCTGTCCCAGGGGCACCCCCCTATTCAGGTTTCTCCCCCTCGAGGGACAGGGGGCAGCTGGCGCGGCGAGCCCGGGCCGTGGGACGGCCCTCCTGGGGAGGCTGGGCTGGCAGGGAGGGCGGCAGGAGGGGACACATCGGGAGCGCTCGGTTCCCTCCAAGGTGAGAAAGTTGGGATTGATGTTTTCCCCGGCTCCTTCCCCGGCTGTGCCTCCCCGGCCGTGCATTGGCCGCCTGGAGGCTGGGGCGGGCCGGGCGGGGGCGCGGCGGGGGCTCCGCTCCACAAAGCACCGCCCGGCCCCGCACGGCTCTGCCCGGCCCCGCTCCACAAAGCACCGCACGGCCCCGCACGGCTCCGCCCGGCCGCGCCTCCGTGGTGCTGCTCTTGGGCCGAGAGCGGCTGCGAGGGGCGTAGCAGGGTCCGGGCGCGGCAGAGCCGAGCTGCGGGCAAAGGAACCCGTAGGTCTGCAGTGATTTAATCCACAGAAGTGAGCGATGATGTTAATAAACCATAACATTCCCTACACTTTTCACTCACATTTTCTAATGCTTTGGAAGTATTAACTGAGTCAGCATCAGTATTCCTTAGGACAGCAGTTGTTCACTCCTGTTAACTTCAGTGAGACAGCCTTATCGACTGCTGCCTCGATTGTTAATCGTTAGTTACACATTAAAGCCAGTGAGTCAACTAGCACCTGATGGAGAGCTGGCGTTGGTACTCTGGACTTTCAAGTCCTCTTTGATCACAATATATTGCTGCTTCCTTCTGAACTAGCAAAACACCTGCACTAAAAATAATCTGGATATAATGGCAAATCTGTAAAACTTTGATTTGACATAGTTGTAAATTAGTGAAATAGCTCTTGTTGAGTGAAAATAGCTCCAAGTGAAGAGGACAATAAATCATCTCAATGACAAATGAACATTCTTAAGAGTACAACACGTTGGGAAATAATCACGTAGATATGCTGTTCTCCCTACCTTTTTTCCCCATGGATGTACTGAGATGTTTTAATAGCACAGTCTGTGGTATATTTAGATCTCCTTCCTACTTCATGTTCATATATCTGCTCTCAAAGGGTCTCCAAAGCATCACCAACTCTGGGAAGATTGCTAATGACCCCACCAGTTATTTAAACCTTTCAATGTAACTTGTTTTCTCTGTTCTGAATTTTAGTCTAGAGAACATCTGCATGTGGTTGCAGAGGAACTTAGACCAGAGTGAGGGAAATGGATGAAGGACATTGGAACACGGGGAACCAGCCATGAAACAGGCCTGAAACAGCCAAAATGTGTGGGCTGTGTCAGAGAATTATCTAATTATTCCAGGACATATGGTTCATTTTATCCTCATTGCTGCTTCCTGGCTCAATCTTCTAAAGTTAATTCAAAGCCTTAGTCTAGCAGACGTGGATTCCTTATGTGCTCCTTGATCTGCTCTATGCATTTATTATCCACTCTGAAAAAATTTTTTTATGCAGGTTCTTTAAACAGGATTTTTCTCTGTGGTTGTTTGTTTGTTTTGATTTTGTTGTTGCTGTTTGTTTTTATTTTTTATTTTTTAAAGTTAATGTGGATCTTTTGGTTCTAAATTCTTATATGTGAATTTTTTTGGTAGTAGTTACAGAATCTTGTATGCTAATAGCAATGTAATATTTAAATTAGTAAACTATTGATTTCAAAAATTCCAGTCCTATTTGTAGCATTTCATATATGGCCCCACAAATAAATAAATTACCTTTCTCTTGGGTTCCCTTGGGGATCTGATTCTGAGTACATTTTTGCTACAATCATCTTTATCTGGTTAAGGAAACCCTTTGATCATGTACACTGTAAAGTGAAACAGTTGCAATTCGGAGGGCTGATGCTAAACAAAAAGTAATATTAGTTGTAAGGGACTTCTTGAGTTCATCCAGTTCAATCTCTGGCAGTGACTGGGTGCAAACTACATTTTTCCATGACCATCTCATTTAAAGAAGTTTGGGTTACTATGTGTTTGAATCCTAATCTCCCATCTGCCTTTCTTCCCGTCTGTTTCCCTTACAACCACCCCCCTGTTGCTGTCACAGCCTGATTCCCCACCACATCCCCATCCCCTGCCCTTCTCCTGCCTTTTAGCTTCCTGGCTGCTATTTACACCAGCTCTGTGCTTTGTTCCCTCCACCAGCACTCTCTTCCCCGCACACAGGGCACAGACAGTACTATTTCTGTTAGTCTAGAGCTCTGTGTCTGCATGTAGGTCAGCTGGCTACTAAGGAGGGAAGGGCAAACACTTTACTTTGCACATTATGTGCTTCGCAAAACCTACAAAGGGAAACAATTTAGAAATGCCTTGCTGATCTACCAAAATTTATGGTAATTTGCCAAATGTTTCTGAAGTCTGTAATTCTAATTCACTGATGCTTCAGAGCCCTCTGTGCTGGAAGACCATGCACTCCATCACAGACAGCAACATGAGTGGGATGCAGAGACAGTGAAGTAGAATCCAAGCCAAGGTCAAGTGCCAAGCTTCAGTGAACAAAATTTACTATAAATCAGGGAAGAGAAAGTTGACTTGCTGCATATCTTGCTTTCTCTGGCAATTGTGGGGCTATCTGCAGCCATTCCTACTAAAATGACCACATTTTTTTATTTTAAAAAGAAGACAATCAAATGTTGATAAAAAAAATAAATGTGTCTAAGCAGATTTGTATTTCCTGACTGGACATTTATTAATTTAATATTTAATGAACAGTAATGTGATCCTGACAGAGCCAATTACATATATANGTTGTGCTGAATCTGTGTGAATGAGTTTCACTTCACAGATAATATGCTTCAGAAATAAACCAATTATTTCTTTAAAAAGATAGTGGCTAGTGCTTTCAGTAATCAAGGTTTGTCATCTTATTAGATGTAAGTACGTAAAAAGTTAACTTCTCCTAAACAAGTCGCCCCTTTTGGAAACTTTGTTCAAATTATTCTCCTTCTCCTGGAGCTTCTGATGCCCATCAGAGACATGAATATGACAGAACAAACTGCATTATCCTACCTGTCCATACAATGGGGTCATTTATCTTATAAAAATGAGCAGAGGAAAAGGTCAGGCTGGCAGTAGAAGGGAAGTTAAGAGAGGAAAACAGAGATGCCCCTTCTCCCCTACACAGCCCTCCAAGATCCCTCTGCCTCTTGTCCTGAGGTTTAACATTGCTGCTGTTATCAGTGTATTATTTATTTTAATATTTATACCTGAAAGTACACACTGTTCTGATTCAGACCTAGGATGCTGAGTTCACAAATGACTGGGAGAGCAATTAAAGTGCATCCAGCAGTGACATGTTGTCAAATGGAGACTTCACAAACAAACAGGAAATGATTCCAAAGCTGCCCCTGAATATTATGTTTATAGCAGCTGCACAGCACAGTATACAGAACCACATTTTCTATGCGCATGGATATATAAAAAAGGGAGAAGAAGTACCTGGAAGGTGAGGAAAGAGCATGCGTGCTTCTCACAATCCCTTCTGTCTTTGCCAAAGGATCCAGAAGAAAACTAAACTTTCTGGAGCCCATAACTCCAGACAGTTGCTGAATCAATTGCTGAGGAGGTCTCTGGCAATCTACATCTACTGGTGATGTGCTGCCAGAAAGCTGGGGCTTAGGAAGAAAGGACTCAGTCTGACTTTAGAGTCTGCTGTTTCCTTTGGTCACAAATCCTGGGGCAGTGTCCTGGGCTTACCAAAATTTATAGGAGTGCTTCAGAATTGCTCATTTTTTGGGGGATCCTGGAAGTAGGTATGGGTTTCTTCTGAAGTGCTTCTGGCAAATTCTGTTCTCTGACTTGGACAGTCTGAATGTAGGTATTTTCTAGTTACCCCACAGAGGTATTTTCAGCATACCAATATTAAGTAAACTTCATCAAGGGAATGCTGTAGAGGCTTCAAAGCCTAATGTGGAAGATGTAGGAATAAAATCAATTTATTAATTCTGATTCCACCCAGGCCTTACTTAATATTAAAAGCTAAAATTAGTAGCAAAATTGTATTTGATAACTGTACACCTTTATGCCATCAATGAATTTCTCTTTTTGTTTTGAGGATGATGAGAAATGCTCTTGGAGGCAGGATATAATGAAAAAAAGAATTTTTCACTGACTAAAAGTTTGCTTAATGTTTTCTTTATACTTAAAGCAAAATAATTTTAAATTTTTATTTTTTTGATTTTTAGATAAAATGTATGAGATTAGATTGGTGCTGCTGGCTGGTGTTGCAGAAGGTAAAAGGTTCTAGGAGGTAATTGGGGAGTTTGGTGAAAAGAGTAGCTTAAGTGCACAGAAGAATCCAAATTACTTCAGTGCAGAGGGGACACCTGGAGGTATTCCTTATTTAGCTTTAAATCAGACTCCCCTGATGATGTAACACCACTGCTTTATTGATGTCTGTGTAAGCTTTATACAGAAGTTCCTGAGACGAGCAGGATAAGACACTGTGGGTGTGTGTGCTCCTGCATGTTTGTGGTGCGCACAGAAGCAGCAGGGAGGTCACTGAATTTTAGGTGTAATACAAGTAGAGGAAGGAGGAAGAACTGCTCCCCTAGGTGCAGTGCTGTCTACAACTCAATTTATATTCCTGCCCCAGCTGATAATTTGCATTAACACTTTCCACACGACTCTTTCACAGAGGATTTTGTTACATCCCCTAATAGAGACATGATTCACACTCACAGAACTGTTGCTGCCCTGTGATGAGAGCACTGACATTCAGAGAGCTATTTAATTTTCTGGTGTCAGATGGCGCATCATCATCAAAACCACAATCAAGTCCTTGCTTTCTCATTGCTAACTCGATTTCTAGTGAGCTACTTATTATTTGAGTGAGGATAATGATAGAAACAGAACAATCTACTCTGTAACTGTCATAATACAAAGCTCTATTTAATGCCTTCTTCTTCATCGAGGTACAGATGAGTGCCTAATTTGCAAAGCATTTGGTCCAGTGATCAGACTACTTGCACCATACATGTGAATTTACCTACAAGGCCAGTTTAGAGAGAGGAAGCTTAGGAAGAAATATGAAAGAATGGTATTATGTCAACAACCACAGAAGCAGTCCCTTTCTACCCGTGGTGCGGTGGTAATGGGAAAAAATAAATGGCCTACTTTTTCAAGTTAAGAGCCATTTAAGTTATATGACAACATTTAAAACGTTCCAAATTCAAATAATTCATTACACACTTTCCCCCCCAGTTTCAATGATCTCTCCCATTTCAGTGCATAAATTTCATCTTTTGTGTCTCAGCATTTTTCCTTTGTATTCCCAATAATCCTTGCCCCATTTCCACTTAGCACTTTTTGATTGATAAAAATAAAAAATATTTTAAAATTAAAACCTTATATGGTTGCATTGTGGATGTAGGCCCATCTAAAATTATGTGTCTTCACTGGTAATGAGCACAGCAGATATTAAAAGTCAAGGTGCAAGAAACGCTGTAGTAAGAAGGCAATCTGTCCCTTCATAACTATTCATTTCAATGTCAAATGGTTACAGAATACCTTGCACTAGCAGGTTTTGTAAGACTTCCAAAATTTTTGATTGGGTTAGATGATAAACATCAATGCCTTCTTCAAATCTTACTAAACCTTGCTAAGTCAGTGTTACATGTTACCTGTTTCCTAAGCCACTTCCTTATGTCCTCTCCTCAGTGACCCTCTTCTTCTCTCTTTCTGACAGGGTTTTTTTGCACTAGGCCTGGCACTGCAGTATCTGAACCCACTTAAGCTTTTTAACACTGTTGTCAAAGAAAGTTTTTCAGTTTTGGAAACCTTACCCTTATTATATCCCTGCAGCTGTGATATTTCTCCACTGTTGCATAAGGCAGGGTAGTTGTGGTTTAAAATGTGTGTAGCTGTGGACAAGGTGCCAAAGTCTGCAGGGTTTAGGCTGTCCCCAGCTAACTGAACTCTGCTAAACTGGCAAGTTATCACAGTAGCTGGGGTATGACATCTCAGGAACCTTGTAATAGCATCGATCTAAGTCATGCAAAACTTAAGGCCATGGGGATAAAAGGGAATAGTTTGAGTTGTTTGGGGATTTTTTTTTATTTTTATCCCTTTCCCACTGGTAGTTTCTTACAGTGCTTATAAATATTTTTTGAAAACTTCCTTTCACTCCTGTGTTCTGAGATGTTTGAGCAACTCAACAATCTCAAAAACCTCCAGTGACCACCAGTGAAAATGGGGTCAGTGTGGAGCTTGAGCATCCACAATTTCCCTTCCTCCTGTGAGGAGAGATCAGTATTCGTTAGCATGGCACGAGCAGTAGGAATCATGCCTTGGGATTCATTGTGGAAAGCAGGGCAAGGCACCCTTCACCCCAACTCCTTTCAGGACATAGTACAGCCAGGTGGTCTTTGCTGGAAGAGATAAGCAGGAAGTACATGGCCCAGTGTTGCCCTGGAGCATCCAGGTGGTGCCAGGACTCCATAAACACCTCTGATGGAAGTGTCTCAATGCCTTAAAAGTGCAGTGGTTAATCCTGCCTCCAGGAGCGGAGGTGGGCAATTTGTCACTCCCTCTGCCTTTCCTCACCATGCTGCAGAGACAGGGCTGCTGCCCAGATGCTTGGAATCTCTTGCTTGTTGCAGTTCCTAGGGAATGTGAAAGATTCCCCAGACGAAGTGTAAAGGCGCTCACAGACACAGCTGTAAAATTAAGTGCCATAAATATCTATTTTTAATAGCACACATAGTATTAAGTTTCCCTCTTGAATGAACAATTTATTTACAGTCTCAAAACCAAGTTAATGACATCTCCTGTCTGGAAATTAGGCATATTTCTATAGTTCCAATACACTCAGCAAATTCTTTCAACCTTTGTTATTGCTCGGAAAATTCAATTATGTTGTGATTCAAAATTTTCCTGCCTATTATGTAGTGAAGGACAACAGGCAGGACCATCAGGTCCTTTAATTTCTCATTTGTGTAAGTATAATCTATTTTATTTTGTAATTATCCTCAGCAGTTACATTAGAATTTGCTTGTACTCATTGCTCTGCCCCAGCTGTGCTTGGTACTTTTGCATGTGAGAGTCTGACAGGTGCTTCATTGCTGTCACTGATTTTATTTTTTTTAATATCTATGGCTGTTTCTACAGAAATGATTAGGAAATATTTTTGGATAATGAACTTGGAGTGTAAGCTATATCTTACTCCTCAAAATTGTTTTCCAGTGCCAGACATCCCATTATCTGTGTTTTAATGGAACATACATCCTCTTCAGCTGCACTCCAGGAAGTGTTATCTGCAGGGATCCAAGAGAGTCCGTTTGGTCATGGACAAACATCATGATGATATACAACAGGCCTGGTCCACACCAATAAAGGGACAATAAACCTGTTTTCCAGAAATTACTATCTTTAGATCTTTACATCATCTTGTGTTTTCCAAGGCTTGTTACACTTCAATATCTGTTGGAACAAAGGGGAAGAAAGCCATGGGGGCTTTCTATTTTTATTATCACACAGCTGACTTGGTTAGCATGCAAATCCAGTATCTCTGTGAACTTCCTGTTTATCTCACCCTCAGGCTATATGGGATATTGTAGCATGCTGGCCAATAATATAGGGGATTCATCAGGAAAGATTTTTAGACTGGCTTGGTAATACTTGACTTGTGCTTTGAAGTACAACTTAGTGGGCACGTGTGATTAAAAGCTTTCATGATTGTAGAGTGAGCTTGAGTATGTGATTCACGTGCAAAAATACATGAAAGAGAACTCAATATATTTTATTTTATTGCAGCTGTCACAAATCTTATCACTTATGAAGAACTGAAGTACTATTTTTATTTTTTACATTTGAGATTGAAGATGATATTGTTAGCAATATCAACACTAATGTCTCCTTATGGTAAATGTAGAAATTGAGAGTTAAGAATATACTGACAAAGACAATACAAACGTAAGCTGAATTTAAAGAGAGTAAATACTGATCACTTATCTTTACCAATAAAAATTACTTGTGCTGTTATAGAAACTGGTGATGGCAAAAACTAATGTAGCATAGCTCAAAAGGAAGCCTAATACAAAATGTTAAGTGAATCATAGGCATTAATAATAGAAAGAAACATATTCTCAGATCTGATGATATAAAACTTCAGAGCTTGCAAATATTTCATATGGTCTCTATTTTATATCTGTTGCTAGTTTTAAGGAATAAATGGCACTATCTGTACAGTATAAGTATAGCAGAAAAGTAAATGTCTGCTGAATCAAGCTATATCAGACTATATTTACATCATACAAACTTAACAGTAAGTGCCTACTGGATCAGATCCCTGCAGCAATATTGGAGGACAAAGATTCATTGTATTATTTGTGGATACAGAAGGGCTGTATATTAACTTTAAATTTACCTGCCTTACAAAAATAAGCAAATGGGCTTAAAAAAAATATAATCAGATGTAAAACTACTCCCTAGCTGCAGAATCTGTCACATTCAGAAAGTGGCCAGGAACTATGAAAACAACTTTTTTATAGAAGTAAGCTTTAAGACCCTTAAAGCTATATGCTGAGGTGATGTATTACAAGGGCGACTGCTTTACAATACGACTCCTGAGACCACTCATACATGTGTGAGTGTGAGAGTTGGTGCAATTTACTCATCAAATCCCAAATCTGCCATATTATGGGAATACAGCTCCACCACCTCTTTAAATTGGGGTCTCCACCTCAGCAAAACAAAACTTTCCTTCCTCTAGGACACTGTCTCTGTATTAGAACTAGCTACAAAGGAGGACATGGCTGTATAAATACACCATTTAATTTTGCCTATACAGGCACAGGGGGCGCAAGATAAATAGGTAGGACACATTTCTATGAAGATAAGAATTTGATTAAATTAATTAGCTGGAGAATTAAATGAGGGAGATGAAGGAAGAGATGGATCTTTTAAGACAAAATGAAAATCTGAAATGCATTCCCACCTTATTTTAATTTTTGACTTCTTACAACTTTTGCTTCTAACAGGTTTTAGTTATGCAGTGAGCCCCAGTTGTAAACACAGGTACATTGTCTTGCTCACAAAGCCTTCACCACTTGTTCAAAATAAAGCTGATGGAGACCACAGCTTCAACAGCTGAGAACTGGATGCTAGTCAGCAGGCTAAGGTGATGTGTGGAGATTGGAAAAATGAGGTTGATCGCTTGTTCATGGACAGGGGAGGTGGAACGGGAGATGAAGAAGTAAGGAAAAATTATGGAAGTGGATAAGAAAAGCCAAAAGATTTTATGGAAGTGGATAAGAAAAGCCAAAAGATTTTAGTAAGGAATATTCAATGAAAGGCAGGAAAAAGTGAAGACTGGGAAGGCTTTTGTAAGAGGATGACAATTACTTCTTTGCAGGATTCGGCAAGATGTACCAAGAGAACCCATGAATTCCTTGCATGCAGCCATGTTCATAAAGCATGTGGACCTAAGTAAAGCATGAGCAAATCTGAAGAACTTTGGTCTTCAGAGACTTGTCGTTTTCTGGCCACATGGAGAACCTTTCTGGGGATCTTTTCAATTAAAAATGTAACCAGTTGGAGAAAGAAGTCTAGACATAAACAGGTAGCTGCTCCACATATTGTACCTACCTATGTGCAAGACACAGCATTATCTGCATTCTTGGCTAGATGCCAATAAAATATTTATGGCATCCGACAGGAAGCCGATGCATTGATTGCAGTTGAATATGTGACCATAACAGGGCATTTTCTTAGGTGCTTTCATAGCAGTTGTCTCTGTATCTGTCAATAATAACCTGGGAAGATATTGAGAATTTCTGCTAGATATCTCTATTTTCTTGAAAAGTAATAAGATATCATGCATGAACAAGCCAGGATTGGACCTCAGATTCTTATTTCAGCTTGCACTGCCATCAATATTGTGTGGTGAGAAGAAACCCAAAAGCATTCCATCTGAAACAACAACAAAAAATAAGTCTATGTCCCTCAATATTACTTGGTGAAAGATTTGAAGACACAAATCCCTATTTAAAATCTACCAGTGTTGTGCCATAGCATTTTTACCAGAACCCTTGTAAATCAAGCCTTGATTTTTCTTTCATTTTATACTGCAGTGTGCTGCCACTTGGACATTAGCCAACTTTTCACTTCAGCAACTTGTCTGTGGCTGAATTACTGTCAAACCCTTAAATGTTCCATAGGACTTTTTTCAGATCATCTACACTCTGTGTGGAAAGCCTTTGCTCAACAGAGGCAACAACAACCTTAAACTAGGCAACAAATAGTCAGTGTGGTGTTTTCACTTACAAACATCCCAGAAAATGGATCCCAGGAGGATGGAAAGGGACAGGACCATCCCAGCTTCCCCAGGCCCCAGAAGGAGGCAGAGACGTGGTTATGGTGGACAGAGCAAGGCTAGATCTTACAGGTGGAATAAACTGAAGCAAGGCCACGTCAGGAAACATCTCTTCTGAACAAGAGAAGTGTTGCTAGATGTACGGGTGCTGCCCGTGTCTGGCATATGGCAGTCACTTTGCTTGCCAAAGACTGGGCTGTGCTACTGCACTGACTCTCTTCCAGTAGCTGCAGTACCATATTCGGTAGTGTTGAGATGGTGGTGCTGTTATTTGGGGGTTGAGAGCTTACAGGCAGATCTGCACCTGTATTGACCTCCCCACTATCAAAACAGATTGTCTGGAGTTTGTCTAGTCAAAACTAGAAATGACTGTGAGCTTAAGGGCTGATATTCTGTCCCTCACACCCTAGGAAATAACTCAAGTGCCCAGGCTGGAGGAGCATGGAAGATGGCATACCAGATACAAAATGTGGTAATTGCAGCACTGTCTAGACAGACACTACTCCAGACTGGCTCCTGTGGAGTGACAGATCACTTATTTAAATGACTTGCATCTCTACTGAATTTTAATTAACAGAAGTGTGAGGAGCAGGTGTTAACTTGTTTTATAGATTCATCATAGTCCCTCAGGCTCCCTAGACACAGTTAGATATAGTTACCAAACATTTAGAAGTTCCTGCTTCTGACCCTTTTCATCTCATTAAAAAACTTGTATTTGTAGCAGGTATTTATCCACATTAAGAATATTACATTGAAGCCAGGCATTTAAACCCCAGGAGCTGAGGACAAGTCCATCAATAGCACACCAGTGGGGAAGGATGTGGTTTGCTTGCACCTAACTTGTAGGGAGATTGTCAGCCCACTCCTGGCTCCAGCTCTCCACTTGCCTTTCCCCTGTGTCTTCAGGGATACTACCATTCACCCCTGTCATAACTGCTGTCTAACAGCTGCCCCACTCAAACCATCTGAAACTGCACAAGTTAGTTTACACACTACAGTTCAAAGAGGTCTCTTCTATACTGTATTGTTTTGAATTAAGTGAGGTAGAGAGCAATTATATGAACAGATATAAGCCACACACAGCGTGGTAATGTTGGGGGTGTGTGTGAGGTGTGGAGAGGTGCTCAGGGCACTAAATTCTTCATAGAGCCAAAATGGGGAATGTGGCCAAGGTTAGGCTCATTATTAATCCCTATTAGACATTTTTCCTGCATAGTGGTCAGTAATCCCTAAGTTACTTGGGCTCACCAGGCACTACAGGTACAGAAATAAGTGCCAGAAGCTGGGGCCCTTGGATACTGACCAGGTACCTATTTCTGATAGGACCTCTAAACTTGAAAAAGAATCTTTATTGTTTTCTGGAGTTAGGTGCCTATCACCTTGGCTTTTCTCACAGAAACAGAGACATTCACCTTGTAAAGCAGTAGGTGGAGATTTGTTCTTCATTTACCCAAATGAAGGGTCTTAAACCTGTATATCCCATACTACCATGAAATGTTCTGCTCACCTGTGGGACTGGCTTCTCTCTGATCCAGTGCACTGTTAAACATACAAGCACCTCCAGGAGCAGATGTTGAGAATGTTCCACATTATCCATGCAGGCAAGCATGTCCTAGCAATGGTGGTGGTGGGCTTGTGATCAAGTTCCTGCCGTAAAAGAACAGAAGGGGGATGTAAAAACATCTGTTACCTGCATAATGAATCCCACAGCCACATATCTGTTGAACTGACATTCTTCTCTCAAAACTTTAGGCACCAATCAGAAAAATCTGAGTTTCTTTAGGTTCCCTTTATGGTAAGCAATATTGTAGAACCAGACACCTCTAGAGAATACTTCAGATTTTGGTTTTTCTGTGTAAGAACCTTAGTGTGACCACAATCATAATTACAATGCCTCTGTTAAATGTGTAGACTTAAGGAGGAAACCAGGTTTTGGTGCCTGAAAACAATCTCTAGAAGCTGTTGTCCTTGACTCCCAGGCTGGCCTTGATCCAATGGGTGAGTTTTGAGTATGTCTGCAGGCTCTGTTGTATGCATTTCACAGCTGAAGGTGTGTTATTTTGATAACTCCATCAGGGCTACAGTGCTGAACTGTTCGAGAGACCAAGGAGCCGTGCATTAAGAGGTTACTAGACCCTGACTTCTTGTTATTGCACAGAAATGATGCAATGCAGAATTTAGGGAACAGTAATGGGTGGAGCAGTAAGACCTGTTATGATTTAACCTTTTACCATCATCAGTAAATCCCCTTGTATGTATGTGTTTTATAAGAACTGGGCAGGACACAATGTCAAAGGACGTTGAAACAGGATTTTACAGTAGCTAATAGATACCATTTGCTGTAAAGAGAGCTCAACAAAGGCCCTGAGCTGAAAAAACCACACCTATCAGTCCACAAAAATCATGTCTAAATTGTAATCACCCCCGTGAAAACTTTAGTAGAACACAATTGTGATTCTCTGTTTCAAAGGAAGCCATTTGTGGGCTAGATCATGCTGGGTGCTGCATTGTCTGATGGTTTGCAATATCAGGTTTTCAAGGCTTAAAGTGTTTTCTGTCCTGTTAAGATTAATAGGGATTGGCAGGTTTCTTTGAATACACTGGAGGCATTAGAGCTATCATAACTAAAGCTTTCTGTAAATATAAAGAATCTTTGGAGCTGGCATATAGAAGTAAAGGAAAAAAACCCTTCAGAAGTAATAAAACTTCTCTGATCTATTATCAGAAGTAATAAAACTTCTCCGACCTATTAGATGATTTGACTACCATCTGGGGAGGCTGCACAATCATTATCAGGCAGAGTAGAAATATTACTTCAAACTCCTTAGTCCCTCAGAATCATAATAGAAATATGGAAGTTGATAATGACAAGAACAGAAGAAAATATAAAAGATGTTTTTGGAACTTGGCAAGTGAGAAACTCCCAAACACAGATCTGGTCTTCAAACCCTGAGAATAATGCATATAATTCACTAACCTTAAAGGGCTCCTGACAACTTTAATTTCATCTCCTTGATATGCCGTGAGCTCTTCATAACTGCCCTGACTTTGTCAAGAGGTGTCTGAGTCATTTTTATTCCTCACTTAAGGATTATAGCTCTGCAGGCTTGTCTTCACCCGGAATCCACCCAGCATCCCTAGAGCAGCACTGGGGCAGGTGGTGCCGGCAGACATTGAGCTGCCTGTTTGAACCACACAGGCTGTCACTGCTCAAAACAGGTAAAAAAATCACAACATTGAAAACACCATGGGCAGTGTGAATGTTGTCCCCACAATGAAGTACGGGAGGGAAATGCCCACTGCAGTGACTGTGTGAACACAGCTCACCTCACACTGTTAGGCAGGAGCATGCAGAGCAGATCCCTCCCTTCATTTCATGCAAGCAAGCAGTGGGGAAAAAAGTTTGTCAAAAGCTGGGAAAACACCTTGGTATTTGAGTTTCAGCTGAAAGGGATTGAATCCTGCTCCTCATTAGGGAAGTTCAGTACTAGAGGAAATTAAGGTGATGCTTAGTAGACGCTGCAGGAGGGACTGCAGGAACGGCTGCCCACAGGTGCCAAGAGCTGGCCAAACAATTGGATGAAAAAACATAGAAGAGGGAGAAGTCCATCACGATAGAAACTTGTGCTGCAGAAGACCCTGTGGTGACCTTACAGGCTCGTATTGACCATTGAAGTTAATGACTTGAGTAGTTTTCTGGGATACTTAGCTCCAGGTACTGGCCTAGACTGACATGCAGCACTATTTTTAGTACAATCTAATCACAGGTGAGTACGCCTAAAATGCACAGTGTCTTTTTACTGTGTAGTCTGAGCTTTCCTGTTCAATGAATAGCGTGAAGGTACCAGTAAATATAATACTTCAGGATATGCACCGGTACCAATACATAGGTATGCCTGCATTATACACAGACTGTTCTGGTGTTTTAAAGATTTACACAGGTAAAGATGGCAGTGGAGTTTGAAAGATGGATTTTTGCTTGGTGAAGGCAAGCTCCATGGAGAGCTAAGTGCTAGTGCAAACTTAACACAATACAGCTGTTTTAAATTCATCAGAGAAAATCACTGCACTAGACAATAGGCTTACTCCAACCCTGCTGCACTCTACTGATTTTGGGATTGACAAAAACATATTTTGAAGATTCAGACTGAATTTGCAACAATTAGATGCCCAGAAGTTGCTAGTCTGATGAAACACAAATTTCTAAGGTCATCTGAAAGAAAGGCTGATGTGGAGTAGAGCAGGTACATAGTCAGTGAGGTAAAACAAACCAGATGCAAAGCTAGCAGGCAAACAAGAAGGTAAGATCATATTTTTCATGTGATCCTATAGAGACTTGTTTAGCAGTTTGAGTCTATGCCAAATAGTTCACTGCACCTCTAAAAATTGCTTTACTCTAAAAGAGCAATCTGAAAGATCCCTGGACTGCAGTCAACTTAATATCACACATATCTGCATCTTCAAAGCATTCTCTTTGGCTCAACATAGCAACAGAAGCATAACTATTAGTGGTTATTTCAGCCTTGAGGTAATTTGATGCCTCGCTACCCCACCCACTAAGCAAATAAACTTACTTTGATGTCCCTTTAATATGTCACAGAAGAGAAAAATAAAGGCCTTGTATTTAACAGTGTGAAAGTCATTATTCTAAAGATTATAATTTTCAAATGAATACTAAAACTAAATATTGTATTCATAGTCCATTCTTTCAGCTCCCTGAAATCTAGCAATTCTGCGGACAGAGATGACTTGTCAAAGCATTTCCCCACAAAAAGGGAAATATTTTTTATTCTGAAGTAAGGCAGTTATTCCAAAGGTATTTATCAGGATGGACCTGATCATGGTGGCCAGGTACCCTGCAAGGCTCTAACCCAATTCACTGTTCAACACCTATGGGGTTATATGAGAGGTGAGGAGTTACAACTCATTGGACACTGGTAAATCGTGCTTGAGCTATAGGGATGCAGTAATAACTGAGATTACTGCTCTGTATATCAGAGTATTTATTTTGTAACACAGTTCCCTTCATTCTTTACCTGGAGCTTAAAGTATACCCTTCTCAGCTCCACATGCAGCCAGGCAGACATGGAGCAGGAAACTCTGCTTCTCAGAGTACTTGTTCCCCAGCCTGCATATTTCAATCCTACCACTAATTCCAGGGCCACTCATGCCTGTGACCTAACTCAACAAGACAGTTAGGTCCTTTGCTATTTTAATGGTAAGAAATGGGACTAAGGCAAATATAAGGACTACAGGAACACTTCAATGTTTATTCAGGCAAAATGTCACAGCAGATATGATTCTAGAGTAAACTGTAGATAGCAACACATGTGCTCTCACTGGACTTCAAATACAGTAATTCTTTCATTGTCTTAATACATAAATTTTAATGTGTACGAGCAAGCAATCCTTGCATGTCAATCTCAACTCTCATCTTTCACATACCCAGAGATCCTAGATATATTTTAAATTATGAAAATGTAGCTTAGTATCCTTTGTTTATTCCTAAGACAATGTGGATCATACATAGTGTTGGAAAAAGCTTATTCAAAGAATTAGTTTAAATAACGGTCAATTTGAAAATTGTACCATTGACTTTGTACAGACATATTAATGTACACAGACATGTAAAAAATAGAAAACACACAGGAAAATATACACTTAATACATTTGAAAAATATTAAGATTTGGAAAACATTAAGACATCTGGGTGTACAGCACATGTAAGCCATTTTGTGGTGAAACCAGAACTGATGAATTGCACATTCATTGATATCCACTACAGTATAACAAAGTCAGCTCTTTCCTTTTCATCACTAAGCTGATGCTTCAGCGATAGTTTTGGCTAAAAAAACCAAACATAAAAGCCCAGTTAATGCCTTAAAAACATTTGTGTACAGAATAACAGTAACAGCATGTGGATTTAAAAACAAAAAAATCTTATCAGAAGCAGAACTGTAATATACCTATCATCGATCACCTTAATAGCAAAGACATCTAGCTGCATTCTGCATCTACTAATACTAATGATGATATTATATCCTTCAGCTTTAAGGTTGTGCAGTCCTGGATTTCCAAACCCAAGAGAATATATTATATCATTTGCATACAATTAAATTCTTTAGATAATCATATTGCTCAAAACCAAATGCTGGTATTTTCAGTATTTATGCACAGCTTCTGACCCATCTTTCATGTAGATCTCCATGCCAGGGAAAATTTTACATTGAAATTTGGGGATATTTAATGTAAGCAATCAGCAGCATATTATAGAGAAAAGTGATAATCATACCATCTCACTAATTTTAAGTCATTGTCTAAATTAGGAGCTTTTTCAGTATAGTGAATGGTGTCTTAAATTAGGTATGCCAGATCCTATTTTGGAGGATACTGCATGACAATTTCCTGTTATATCTTTACATATCTTACCTGAAGGAGCACAAATTCACAAACTATAGCTGGGCATAAAGACTGTTGAGTTTAAGGATCTTAGGCAAAAACTACATGATGTGTCATGAATTGCTAGCCCTACGTCTATGTAGGGCAACCCCTGTGTGCTAAGGCAAATAAGATGATGATTAGTTCCTTACATAATTTGTTTATTCCCTGACATTGTTTGTGGCTTCCTTTCCCAAAGCAGAAGCTAGTGGAGGATTATATGTAAAATTGTGACAGGGAAGCCTGACACACAGAGCTCAGCAGATGCTTTGCTAGACTTGCACTTGCCTGGTTAAAAATCCCTTCTTTAATGCATGGTGGGACAATGGTGCCTTGATTGCTTGCTGCATGACTGGATGAATAAAACTCCGTAACTGGATAATTTGCAGGGACAACAGTCTTATGGGTTGCCACTCACCTGTCACCCAGTTGCTAATCCTGGGCCATGAGTGGTTTCCCATGGGGCACCACAGCTGTGAATGAGTGGGCTGCCAGCACTGGGGCAGGGGACCAACACGCAGCCTGTCCCTGGAGTGTCACCCACAGCAGGTCTGCAAACACTGAGGATGTAGCTGGTCTACAGCATGAAACTGCAGTTCAGAGATGGTCTGAACTGAAACTGGCGTTCAGAGAAGGTCTTGTCCCTGCCAAGCCAGAGATGCTGGCAGTGTATTTTGCTGCCATCACATCACACACATCACATCACACTCTTCTTATGACAGATTAATTACCAGATCCTGAAATTCTTATGTATGTTTGCAAAAGGGATTCTTCTTATGTTTGTGGTACTGGCTTCACACATTGGCAAGTATTTTATAAAAAATCGTGAAAGAAATGGCACTTCCATGCAGAAAGAATACTTGCTTGGCTTACAGGCCAAGGTAGACACTGAAGTACTTACCTAAGCATTCTTCCTGCATATGGGAACTCTCCTGAACTGGGACCATAAATAAAGTTATGTTAACAAATTCACTATATTTACATGTTACAGTGAGACAGTTACAATCAGTCTCAAGTGTAGGTAACCTATCTCCCTATTAGCTTCAGAACATGCAGAAAAATAGAGTAGATATCTGTTCCATCTAAGATACAAAGAAGAGATGTGTTTTCACTAAAAACACTAGAGTTCAAAACTTGGTGTCACCAGTAAAATGCTAATAGACATTTTCAGATTCTATAAACCAAGTGTCTAAACAGAAAAGGTTTGATATGGAAGGGAAACCTGTCCACATAAAATAAAACTCTAAAATGGAATGTTGTCAGTTTCTAAATACATTCAAATATTACAGTGGCTCTATAAATAGAAATCTAGATAGTGCTGAAGACCTAAAGCAGCCCTTTCCAAATGTTCAAGTGAATATATAGGTCTCTTTTTACTATCAATAATACACACTTGCTTGAACTACAGCTGTTCTAGTCTTTGGCAACAGTTCAAGTAACTTCCCCTCTTCTCTCCTTTGCAACCCTCCGTCTTCCATTTTCACACAGCAGAGTCACCAGGCCATATCTTAATTTCATAAGGTTTCTGGAAAAATACCACATGTCCCAAACTCTCCTTGTGTGCGTGCAGTCAGTCAAGGAAACATATCATAAATCCACCATGATCCTTCAATTGTCACTCAGGCAGAGGCACTTCTGCAGTCTCAGTGGTATATCCAAGAGGGGCTATGTGCTGACAAACTCCCTCTTACTTGCACAGAGCCTGCTGAGAAGGATTTCAGAATAAACTTGATTTATTGGACCTTGGACGTGATACGGGGACTGAGAATTTGTTGCATAGTCCTGCAGTTGTGATGGTTTGCTTTGCCTGCTGAAATATTTCCCCAGTGTATGGTGCCTCGATAACGTCATTGTTATGTGTGGCCTTTCTTCAGAGGGATTGGATTTCACCACCTGCAAAAGAAATGACATATGTGAGTGCTTTCTGCCTGCACCTAGAAAGACAGATACACAGCTGTGTGTTCAGAAATGCTGAGGCAGTTGTCCCTGAAGCAGGTCCTGACACTTTTACCTTGAGGTGCAAGTTGCCTATAAACAGTATTTTAATGGCCAACTTGTTATGCTACAATCTGATTAAAGTGCAAGGTCTTAAGTTTTGAAATCTACATGCGTAGGCCCATTATACTCAGTAAGTTACTCTGTAATGCCTTTGTGTATTAGACTCTGGTCTCTTCACTAGAAACAATTTATTTAAAACAATAAAACTCCTACTCAACAGCTTATCTGTAGATTTTCAGCATGTGAAAAAACAAACTCAGGACTGCTCCAAATTCCAGAAAGGTTTAAATCTTGCTCTGATACAAAGCACTTGAAGCACATATAAAGTGTCTCAGCTATGAGGCCTGTGAGAATGCTTCACTGAGATCTTGATGCAAACCTGGCCCAGCCCTATGTCGAAATGAAAACCCTTCTGTATTGTGTTTCCCCAAGAAGGGAGTTACAGCACAATTTAACGTTCCTCTCCCCAGGACACCATGCTGACATAACTACAACGTGATTCAGTAACTTAGTGCTGAAGAATGCCCCACCTTGCCCTCTGAAATATGTATAAAACTCTGGGATTATCGTGTTCAACTTGTATGGAATAAAACCATGCTCATGGGACTACCAAGGGAGAAAGTGAAAGGTATGGTTGTCAGGAACTCAGTAACTTTGGGGCAGGGCGGGGGGGATGTCTCCTGTGAAATGCTGAAGGTCTTATCTCAGTGAATACTCGGTCGCTGATGAATAATGAAGCAGCTTTGAGAGAGACAAAACTTCAGAACCTTGCACATATGCAGGACAGAGGACCTCAGCCTAGGCAGTGGCAAACCCAGAGAAAGCTGAAAAGGTGGTTAATTTATTTTTAAAGTAGTATATATGCTGACTTGATACCTCTGATGCCAAACAGTTTTCTGCTATATCAATCACACAATGCAGAATTCATTTATTAATCCACATATTTATGCAGAAGCATGCTAGCTTTTAAAAATATAATGTATATTCACTGTCACTGAACAATCAGAATCAACATTCATATGCAGTGAAGCTCATAATAAATGAAATAAATCATACAAAATTCAGTTTGAGTGAAGAAATAACACATGCAAAGGCTTGAAAGACTGACTAGAGAGGCTTTGAGGGAGCTGGCTGAACTGAAAACAGACCAGGAATTATCCATGTAGAAAATTAATATATCCTCTGATCAATTTCATACAGCTAAGCCAAGGGCTATTATTTGTTTTCATGCAATTACTGTAGGTTCATTTTTCTAAATTAGTGCCTTATATCTTACAAGTATTTCAAAATGATGCCACCCTGAACCAATCACCCAAACTACATTCCTGTTAGGCATAATCTCCCAGGAATGCGATCTAATGTTCACCCAGCAGCCAGCCACTGCTTAAAATACAAAAATCCCAAGGTTGCTAATTTCTATGTTGTGATTATGATTTCACTGCCATTAAAATGGGAAATAAATCTGAATTAAAAAATAGCTTGTCTAATAATTTTATAGTGCTGACCAATCTCCATAAGCATTTTCAAATAATGAGGTAAATAAAAAATCAAGTTTGCATGTGTGCATAGAACTGGAAGTATGTTTGGGCAGTAAGTGCCAGGGTTATGCAAGATATTTTGTTCCAGCTTAGTATAATCCCTTTGAAAGTCCAGATCCCTTAGAAATCTGAGCAAAGATTGTAGAGTCTACCGAGATGGAGATTTCTGTGCTATCAGGGTCACCTGAGAACCTCTGAAATGGGTTGGTGGGAACTCAAATAATTTTTCAGGCCATTCCGGGGAACCAGCTTTCTCTTCAGCCAGCTAGTGGGAACTAAAGGAGAACTGCTGAAGGCATTTCAGTTCTTGTTTTCTGACTGCACAGAATGGCCAGTTCCCCATTCCTGCACAGCCATGCTTTAGTTGAGATGGCATTTACAGAGGGGTGCCATCTTCTGAGACTTTTGGAATGTCAGATTTTAAGAGAAAGAAAGTTAAAGTACAAAGCACAAGATTTAATCTGTCTCATCTGGTTTCAGAAAACATGAAAAATGCTGGGGTTTTACACAGTGCTCTTGGCTCCATCCTTGGGGGCAAAATGCCATTTTTCTGGTGCAAACTGCTTCAGCACCTAATGAAACTTCACTAGCCAGGATGCAGAAATAAGCTGATGACAGAACTATTAAAACTAATGAAGTATTAAAAGAACTTAAGGACTTTCTTTTTGCTTTCCTCAAGGATCAAGTCTGGCTTTTGGTGCATGATGGATTCTACTGGGCATATCTATGGCTCTTTCAGGCACAATGACCTCTCAGCCTCATTAATAACAGCTCTGTGAGCCAAATTCTCCCCTGATCCTCCCCAAAAACTCATATTCTGTTGAGATTCCTTCGGCAGAGAAGCAAGAACAAATCTGCACATGAGCTCATACAAAATGATGGAGGAGTGCATGAAAAATGCTGATGATTGATCACGCCCTGCTGTTTTTCCACCCAGTTCCATACAAAGCATTTGAAATATTTAATTTTGAAGCTCACTTTCACTCATAAGATCTGTGGAAATGGCAAACTTTAGCAATGACCCACGAAAACAGCAACATCTGGGTTCTAGATAAAAAAGGGTCAATGCAGCTGTCTGGGTGAAATAGAGGGAGGCATTTGCTCCATGGGACTATTTATCAATCACATAAATATCTACTCTGTGACTTACTCCCTCTTTTCCAGCTTCATTTGGACTCAGCTGTGCTTGTGCCTCTGAAGTGAGCAGAGTAGATTAAAGGACTGGTTAACTAACCACACCTGCTGATGTTGGCCCCGGAGCAGGATAGAAGCCATGGCACTGGCCTGGAAACCTGTGAGCTGCTGTGGAGCCTGCGGCAGAGACCAGCTGTGAGGATGACACATGACACACGAGCTCACCTGAGTCTGAGAACACTCCCAAACTTGTGCTCTGTCCCAGGGAGCCTCACGCTGGAGCAGAGACCCAACCAGTGCCAGCTGATTGTCTCCCCAGCCTCTTCTGGAAGTTCATTTGCTGTCTGCTAGACTGTGTCTGATATTACATCTCTGCCTGCATATTTAACCTTTTAGTTATTAATTGTTTTATTCTGCTCTGGCTGAGAGAATTAAATATAATCCACTGGATACAAGAAAATAGACTTGCTATGTTAGTCCTTGGCCAGCAGACACTGCAAATACACTCTGGAGCCTGTGCTTGAATTTTACTATCATCACCACTGAATTTCAGTTTCTTTGGTTTAAACTACTCCTAGGTGTAATTATCACAGGATATTTTGTTTTCTAGTGTACACTGTGGGTGTCTGATGAAGGAAACCTTATTTTTAGATCTTTGCTTTTTCTGGATCTTTAAGGAAAATATATCATAACCATCCTGATATTTCTTCACAGCAAAAATTAATACCTCCACGTCTGGTGTTCACGGCCTGCCTTTGTACCTGCAAGGCTCTACAGGGCTTCTGTGTTAACCCTGCACAATTTCAGGTCCTGGCAACAAGTTTAGTCAAGAGTGAAGCTTACAGAAAAATAAGCATGACTTGGCAAAACAAGCAAAAGGGGTTTATCCTTCTCTCGAGAAATTCAGAAAATATTTGGTGGTCTCTCTTACTTGAAGTGATTTGTTTTGACAGAAAACAAATACCTAAATTAATGCTGGGAAAAATACTAGTATTTGACTTGTGTGGGTGCTAGCCTTTTTTAATATTTATGCCTAATAATAAGGAAAAGTTCTAGCATTTTCTCTGTAAGGATTAAATTGTGGAATTTTATCTTTTAAATGACACATCAAATTACTTATGTCATTTTTCTAGTCAGTAACCAAACTTCCAAGATTCTGACTAGTAGCTTTTTATTGGCTTAAAGCCCCCATCTGACTGAATTTATGAATTATGGTGAAACATCATAAATTCATCGACTCTTGGTTTCTAAGTGTTCTTTGCTATATTTCTTTTTCCTCCAGTTTTAACATTTCACTAACAATTTCTACTTGTCTGGTATTTTGTTCTATGAAAACTTGTAGCTGTTTTCTCTCTTTTGATCACTCAGAGAAAATGCAATCTTCCTGAAAGACATGACAGTTCCAGTCTTATAATTCTAAACAGATTTTAGCCAAATAAATCATGTTAGTTTCCAAACCTTTGCTTTAGCTCATAAGAATGAAGAACCCTATAGCATCACAGGCAATTTCTCACTGCGCTAAACGTGACTTTAGATGTATCAAAGGCTTCTCTGTACTTATATGCAGCAATGAATGGGGTCTGAGTGCAGTTTCACTAAAGAAATATTTTTTATTTGGAATCAGGAGCTGGAAAGATATAAACCTCCTTTATTCCTCAAATTTATTCCTCAAAATTCCTCAAAATTCTGATTTCCAAAGTGAGTAATGTAATAATCATGGGTTTTCTTTAGGGCAACTAATGACCTGTACAACATACTGACCACCCATAGCAGGAACCTGGGAACTGGCCCTGTATACCAACAAGCTGGTACCAGGAAGGACTTGGTTGGAAGCTCCAGGGATAGTCTGGTGGCCTTGGTGACAGTTCTTTAACTATAATATGCAAAATTAGTGCCATTGGCCTGTGGTAAAGGGTACCTGCCTACATGATTAATCAGAAATTATACTCTGCTTTCATTCAGGGTTACCTGCATTAAACAGGGGGTGCACTACTTATTTGCTACACATAAGGTACAAGAAATCCCAAACTAAGAGAGATCCCTCCTTTACTGATGGAGAAGAACATTCACTATAAAAAGTCATACCACATACTCAAAACACACCTTAAAGAAAACCAGAAAAGTTTTAATATCTTGTTTATCAAACTTGTTACTTTGACTAGTTTGGCAGCCTCTGAGCTGATTTTGTGCCTAGATATGGTAATGTGTTTTCTTGTTCATTTTTGACTTATTCAATGTACTTCTGTCATTTGTAATATATTGTGAAGATTCCTTGCCAGACCTTAAAATGGATATGTTCTCAACTGACCTACTTATATGTTTTGCCATGTCCTTGTTTCACCAGTCCTGTAGTTATAAAACAGAAGACAAAAATTCTATAGATTTTAGACAAGAAAGCTTGACTACAGCTGTGAGTGAGAACAAGCAACTTACAATTCTGTTTGTACAGTTGGTCACTGTAATTATCCCAGATTTTTTTTCTCAGACATAGGAAAACAGATACATGCAGCAAGATTGGTCCTTCAATTTTAAGCTCCATTTTAATTGTACTTATGGTTTGATGTGAGTGTGCTGAGCTGTTCAGTTAGGAAGGCATCAGTCAAAACCCCATGAGACTGAGTAAAAAGAGAAACTGAGTTCATGCAGAAGAAGCAGACATACGTAACACATAACAAATAATACAAGAACCTGGAAACTGTGCAACATCTTTTATACGAGTTGCCTTTGCAGAAGGGCACATTTATTTTTATTTCAAGGCACCACCACACCAGCAGTTCAGCATGTCTTCGGGTGGCCTTGCACTCTGAGCAGTGAGGGGTGAGTGCCACCATACAAACTGCTTTCCCACAATTTGTATTCAGGCCTAACTTGGAGTGACAGATGGTAACCTTACCACATACCTTTTTGTTTCTGAGATCTGACAGTGAAACTGTCTTAAATACCTGGGAATGACATAAGCGTAAACTATTACCTCATGGAAATGGCAGCCGCACTTCCCTTGCAGGAATTCTTTGTAACGTCCCATGGTGATGACAAAGGTGTCAACTACTTCATAGCCCAAATTTTTTGCTGTATCCAGAATAATCAAGTTTTCATTCCACAAATTTTGCAGTTCTGCCTGCATTCCAGATAAAAAGTTGTAATGTCTTGTCAGAAGGACTGTTTAAAGGTTATCGTGTCATGGAAATATATAGCAAAACTTCATTTTAAATAAGCAATTATGTTATACTACAGACATGATTTACTCGAAATTCACTCTTGGAAATAGCTAGTACTCCAAGACTGATGTAGGGTTTTTTCAGAAATTATAATTAGTTTTCAGTAGATGTGCAGCTTCCTTTATAGGAAGATTTCATGGTTGTTTAAAATATAATTCCTGGGTAATGGTTTTTAACATGTAGTTAGCTAACATGAGGTGTAATTCAGAAAAAAAATCCAATTAAAAAGTTGTCTGTATCAAATGAAACTGCTCCTTTAAAGACAAATTCAGCTTTGAATCAAATTAATTGAGGCAGCTGCTTAAAAGGGAGTATAGGGCCATGGGTATATTAAATATGGTTATACTGAAGAACAGATTATTATTTCTGAATATACTTCAGGAAGACCAAGAATAGAAAAAAAGTTAGCCATAAAGTTGGCAAGGCAGTGGATTTGATACGGTAGACAAAAGGCCTTTGAGAGTAGCTGGGGTAATCCTGAAGCCTAGAGCATACAAACCACATGGGTAATTTGGCATATGATTCCAATATTGAAAGGGAAAAGAATGTTGGTTATGCACTGTAGTTGATTTCTGGAGTTTTGTAAATTTATTGAATAAGAAAAAGGTAGTCCTGGGAAGCCTTTAATACTCTATCCTTGCCTCATGTACCCTGGATTGAAGTTCTTCATCCTAGGACTGAACTTCACTGAAAACTATGACAGGAGCTATGAAAATGTTTCTTCATGTTGATGACAACAATTTCATTACTTTATTCTATTTAGGTCATCCAGATAAATGACCAAGAAAATGGTTTGAATCCATAAGAAGACATTCAGCAGAGACAAGGCAGATTGGCAGGACTAACTTAGACAGAAAGAACAGGCAAAATCAGACAGGGCAATCTCTGTAGCACAGAGCAGGGTGAGAGAAGCAGGAAGTCACATGCTGAATGCAGCAGTATATTATGGCTGCAGAGAGAAGTGGCACCAGTCCCCAGTGCACGAGGAGTGCTGTACGTAATCTGGGAAAGGTAATAATTTTCTCTTTTCAACACCTGGGAATAGCTGGAGCATGACACACAGCACTGGTAGGCATCATTTACTCCGTTCTGCCTTCCAGTGCTTCTCATCCGTGCATTTTATGTGTGTTCAACAGAGAATCACTGTCCAAATTGTAAACAAAAGAAGTGAATTGAGTTACACAGTGCATTGAAATGAGCACATTTGTTACTCTGAGAGACTTGGATATGATTTAAACCAACTGTAACATCCGATTAACAAGCAAATAACAGGCTGGATTCACCGGTACATTCCAGCTGCTCTGTAAGGTTCTGGCTTCACAGGTGGGGTTCAGATAGATTTCTTGAGAGTTGTGCAAGCCAGACACGTGAATTGGATCTAGCAGTAACCATGGAGGAAGCTTGTGGAGGGCCGATGTGCAATGTGGTATGAGGAGCAATCTGCTTATCCTCAGCACGACTTCTCAATTTTGGCAGCAGGATTAATATTGGAGATTCTTCTGGTTCTTGGGCCTGTTGACCAAGCATGGCATCTCAAATGGCTCTCTGATTGCAGCAGAATCCATGAAATAAGGAAATTGGTTTGAATCCCTATTAGTAAGCAGTATGAGCTAGTACAAACATTCATCTTCCTTTGATCCACTTAAAATGTGCTCAGCAGGGATTGTAACATATTTTGACCAGACAGCGAAATGAATGCTGAAATGTCAAGTCTTCCACAAAAATGCACTCAGAATGTACTGTAGCTTACCTGTGACAGAGAATGTATTCCATCCACTGGAAGGTGAAAGCCCATCCCTATGGATTTGACAATTACCAGGATATTGGATAGATTTTCCCTGTTTTGCAAATTTAAAAAAAAACCAAAAACAAGGACACACTTTTCATTTAGCAGACACAACAAAAGAGAATGCATGTTTTATTTTTTCAAAGTCACTCAAGTAAACACCTATAAAAAATCAAATTAAATGTTTGTGTTTAATGTTTTTTGTTGTTTCTCATAATTTACATATCAAAAATTGGAATAACACCAAGTACATAATATTACCTGTTCAACACCTTTTGGATAATTTGCAGGTGATTGGAATTAAGCCACTGAACACCACCTACAATTAATACGGTCTGGTCTGTGTTCTCCAGGGGACGTGATCTGAAACCCAGAAAAGAAAAACAACACATGTTGCTTTAAACAGATGGCAAACATTTTAACTACATCACTTTGCATTTCACTGAACTGTATCTGGCACCCTGATCAGAGGCCTGATGTAGTTTTCAGCTATTTTTTAACCACACAATATGGTCTGTGCACGTTATGTTTTATTGTTTACTGACTTTAATTTTAAAATGTGTTAAACACATTTGTGAATAAAATGATAACACAAACAAGGGAGATACAGAGTCTGTACAGTACCTCTGCAGCAGCTGTTCTAGTGCTTTTTCAAAAGTCGGTCTCTGATTTGCATTCATCCAGAACTGGGGGTAGTAGGAGTAACTGATAAATGTTTTCCCCTCGTTGATATTGTGATAACATTTAACATCATGAGTCTTCTGCCATTCCTGAAGAGTCTTATTCACTCTTTCTATTAGATAATACATCATCCCTCTGTTAGTTGAGTCACCTATAAAAAGAATCTTCAGATGGAAAAAAAGATATGACTTAGAGGTTGTACAAGCCAGAAACCAAAAGCTAAGAAAAGAATACAGCTAGCTGGTAGGTTTTTAAATGCTTCTCATAATGTTCCAGAAATATCTCTGTGAACTGCCAGTACCTTGGTGTCTTAATATTAAATTTCTCCTTTAGCAAAATCTGTGTGATTTGATTAATAAAAAGCTGTATTACATATTTTGAAGACAAAAAGTATGGGTTATAGATGGCTATAGCTGCAAAATTAGCCCTGCATTTTTCATCCTTGGTGATAATTTCTTTTGCTTAAGTTTATATTTACTTCAAATTGCTAGTACACAACTGCTCTCATGATTGCTTGCAGCTTCCTGCTTTTTCCCTTCAGTTTTTCATGTGGTTTGTTCCTACACAGCATGTATTGGTCTTACATAAACAGGATTCATTAGAATTTACACCAAAGTGACAGACAGGCAGACACACACACACACCCTCCCCATGAAGGATGCAGCTGCTGCCTTACTTGTAGGGAGATGGCCTTTCTGCAATTCCAGAAGTGAAAGAAAATAGGGTTATTTAGGTGGAGGACAATCTGAATAGAGTCCTGTCATGTGTGATGTGACCATCAGAAAGCATCATGGCCTGAAGGGAGATAAAAATCCTGCCAGGATGACAGAAGTACTTTAAGTATAGCAGTCTCTGCTGGGCTACCCTGAATTTGCAAATGAATAAAGAAGTCAAATTTGGGTTTGCTCCTACTCATTCCATAGATTCATCTGAAAAAACAAACATCTCTGTATATGGAGACCACAGAACTTAAAGTGTTGTGGGGTTTTTTTTTAAATGCTGTTGCCCTATTTTGAGTGGATAGGACTAGCATTTCCTTCTGATGAAGAAGGTAATAGAAGACAAGTCCAAAGAGTAGGAGAACCCAATTCACTGTGGTTTGCCAATGAAACTGTGTGCAAAATCAATTACCCCAATCACTTCAGCCAGAAGTCCACAATGAGGAGCAAAAAAGTAAAACTGGGATTAAGAAACCCCATAGAGCCATCAAACAGTAAAATCCCTGTTTTCTGCACAGCAGTACTCAGCTTCTCCTACCTCCTCTGGCACTCAGGGTAGTTGGCATCCTGTAAACTGGGATTTTGTTGTTTTGTTTCTTGATTTGATTTGGAGTTTGATGTTTTACCACTTTCACCTTGAGCATTCGATTATGCAAATAAAATCCAGACTGCACAAGATGAAACATTCAAGAATATATTTCCAAAGCTTTTTTTAGAGATTTTATGTGGTAGAGGATTTTGGACTACACTAATCTAACACATTTATCTATTTATCTATTCCCTTCAGGAATGTCACAGTTTTGAAAACTGATTTCACTTCCCACTATTAACCTATTGTGATTAAAAATAAGCCACAACAATGTACCAATGATACTTCCACAGAAGAGAAGGAATTTCAGGTGAGCATAGCTTGATCCAATGTTAGGGCCAAGAACCAGCATGACAATGCCTTCAGCTTCCTATGCCTTGCCCATTGTGGGCTGCAGAGAAGCCCTTGATAGATTATGTATGGTAGCAAACAAATTAAAGCTAGCACTGAGCTCACAGAGGCTCTTCTAACTCCTGTCTTGGACGTCTCAAAGCTGCTTCATAGAGGAAATTTGTAAACAGCTGCTGTTCATGCTTGCATTGCATAAGCATTTCTCTCACACACAAGGGGGTTCCCAGCTTTTCACATTGTGTCAGAAGAAACCTTTTTAAATCAAGAATAACATGACTCACAGAAGTCAAGGATCCTTGGATCCATGGCAGGACTGGCTGGATATTCTCTTTCCTTCTCTGATAGACACACACATGCATGAAATTATTTACAATTAAGAAGACAGTCCATGCTTAGAATATGTCCTAATTCTAAAGTAGGTTAACTTGAGGTTTTAAGCAACAATTCTTCTAGGCTGCAAAATCTCTTAATCTCTCCAGTCTGTCTATATCCATGCTCTTTAATCTCCATTTCATAAGCTCATCACTGTAGTATCTTGATGCATATCTAAAAAGCAGTTCTCAGACATTCACAGGCAAGGACATTGTTAGCTTGTAATGTAAGTGAGAACATTTCTGTAAAAACCCAACACATGGTTAGCAGAATAACAAGCAGGCCCTGCCAAATTACACACATACACCAGTTGGTAGAACATACAAAACTGCTTCTCTTCTAGTAACACGTGACACCATTTTGTTATCACAGCACATGGGAATTGCAAAGGAGCATATTCAGCTATTAATTACACTAAACTGGCAGATGGGACATTTTTATCTCATTCTAGTGTGACAAGAATTCTCATAGTTGTTTTCTCCTAACTGTGTTTGATCTAATCTCATCCACTACTCATTTCAAATAGCAGAACAACTTTCATGGAAAAAATAGAGAAAAGAACCATGGCCAATGCCAATGAATACGATGCACAGATGTCTTTTTTGCCAACACTATGCATTCCCTAGCAGTTTAGGTGTGAAGAGTCAGGCCAAACATTTCCAAAGTCTCAAACACTGCAGAATATCAATGATTAAGATCTCTTTACAAATTTTTGGGTCAAAATTAGAGCAAAACATACACACCCCCCAATCTACACTATTAAATGATTTAGCATTTTAGGGCTCTGCAATTTTTCTATACCTACACAGGTACATACATATAAACAGTGGACTCATGAATGAATTTTCAAGTCTGTGCTGGGGTACCTTGCTGGCCAGGTCTGGAGAGGGAAGGGCACTATGCAGTCATTTAGTAAACCACTATCAGAAGAAACAAGTTAGATACGATCATGTCTTAAAGTGGGAACTCTAGTCTGGAAATGCCGTGATGCTGGGCACCATATGAAAATATCAGGTGGGCCTTAGCATATTACTGTTGTTGTTGCCCTGATGTTCTGAGAATGTGAAGTAGGTGACAGGAGTCAGAGCAGGTTCCTTTAGAGCAATCAGCTTAACTGCATGAAACAAGCAACTGTTAAGGCCCTGACATACTTCCTCAAATACCATCACGAGACTGATGAGACTGCACTCAGCCCATTTCCAAATCAGGAATGAGAAAGACAGCAACATCACACTGGGGAAGAACACAGGTTGTTCCACTAGGGAAATTAACCTAGACTTTTAGAAGCAGATCTGCTAAAAGAATAGTCAAGGCTTGCTGCAAGTGGGAAAGAAAGAAATGAGCCAAAGTAGACTTGTGGTTGTACAGAAAGATCAAAAGAGGAGGTTGCCCTTAAAGATATCAGTCAATTATAGTAACCATATTAGCTTACAGTCAAGAGGTCTTTGATAGTTCAAGTAGGTATGAGCCACATCGGGACTGTATCACTGGAATCAGGCAAATTTGTTTAACTCCCTCTCTGTCTTCCACAGTGAAGTCACAGCTTTGTTGAAAGGTATGAAAACTAGGACTGCAGTATGTGAAACCTATGGTCCCTGCCCTCTAGCTCAGGGAGGGAGCTCTAAAGTCTTTTTGCAATCATCACAGGACAGTATCAGCAGTCATCCTCTGGAGATTGTGCTGGGATTTTGGAGGGAATGCTCTTTCATAAGTCTAAAGAAGATCTCAGATAGAAAGGTAGGTGTGCATTACTTGTAATTCGATGCACCCCAGGCTGGTGGATGCTTAGCACATCATCAGCACATCTGCACACATGCTCTGCATCCATTCATTAAGATTTTGTTTGCATCTAACAAGCTGCTTCTAACCATTCGTTCAACCATGATGTGAGATGTGTAAATCCTGGATATAAAACCAAATTCTTCTTTTTCTTCTCCTCAAAAGAAAAAAAAATGGAAGTGGAGGAAGAAGATATCTATAGGTAATTCTACTTTCTTTTCAAACTGCCCTTGTAGAGAGCTGGCCAAGCACATTTTGGTGTGGTATGCAGGCCATCAGAAAGCATCTTTCAAAGTTCACCTTTTGCAAGCCGGCTTCATTTTCAGCAAATGCTTGGGTGACCCAAAGGTTAAAATAAGTGGTGTTTAGCCCCAGGAAGAAAACTTATGTCCTTCAACTAACCCAAGAGTTCTGATGAATTAAAATAATCTTTCAATGTAATTGAATGTATGGTAACTATAGCCACATTTATTTCTACATGGTTAGATGAACTCATTTTTGTTGTATGTACTGTGAAGTATTTAATATGATTTGAACAAAAGGGTCCAGGGATGATTCTGTATTTATCTCTGTGATAATAATGAGGAATATGATGGCTTAAGTATGTAGACTAAGCCATATCTCATTGTTTTTACAAGTCTAGCACAAGACAGTCATGTACTGCTCAAGTTGATGGGGCATTTGTCTGCAGGATGACTAAATGATCAGACATATATAAGGTTATAATTTTACCTAATAAAGAACAACACTTCCACACAGACAGATGTTTTCACTGTCTTCTATTGCAAATATTTTGTGTGAAAAATTCCATTATAGCTTAAAGGCTTTGAAAGATTGTGTAAGCATAGTGGAATTCACTTCTTAACCAGACCTATCATTAAAAATTAACCACACTTAGGAAACTTAAACACCTGTAAGTTCAAAACGCTACTTAACTCTAAAATATTATTAAGAAATTATAAGTTAAAATTCCTGTTTTAACAGCTGAATTTTAAGTAATTCAGCAAATATTGCTTTTTCATATTTCCTGTTCTTAATTACACATGACTCAATGGTACTTTATTATAAGACTAAACTCAGGGTAGTATTTCTCAATGATAAGTAAAATATATATCCCTCCTGCTATTGAGGCCAACTTTCTATATACTGCTAATTGGATAAATAATAACCTGTTAGAACCCTTTTTCCTTCACCCATTTTTAAAAGTAAAAAATCAATCTTGTACAAAAATCAAAGCATTGTCTTAGTACATTTGTCTATGTCTTATAGTAAAAAGTCATTAGCCACAGCTACAAAGAATTTTGTTGAGCCAACATAATACAGACAAAATATTTTATTATGATGAACAATTTATTTTATTCAGTTAGGATATATATATGGAGTTCCCTAAAAATGACACAGTCTGTATCTCATTACCCTTAAAGTTTAAAATGGAGGAGAAAAAAGACTGCTAGTATTAAAAGTGGACTGAAGGAAAGTCTACTCAATCAGAACCACCTTAACCCCAGCACTTCAAAATTTTCCTGTTTACTGTTTATGAAATGCAAACATATGATGGGCTATTCTTGCTAATGCATCATAAAGCAAAATAAGGCCTCATGAAACTGTTTTTGTGCATGTACATACTTTCTCACGTCTCTACCAGCTTGAGTGTTATTGATCATCACAAGTGGTCTTATGTTTTTATGAAACCAAGTGTCCTGGTTTTGGCTGGGATAGAATTAATTTTCTTCCTAGTAGCTGGTACAGAGCTGCGGTTTGGATTCAGGATAAGAATAATGTTGGTAACACACTGATGGTTTTGCTGCTGCTGAGCAGCACGTATACTACATCAAGGGCTTTTCCGCTTCTCATTTTCCCTGCCAGAGAGGATGATGACACAAGAAGCTGGGAGGGGGGACAGCTAGGACAGCTGACCCTAACTGGCCAGAGGAATATTCCAAACCATATGGCATTATGCTGAACAATGAAACTGGGAAATTGGTTGGGGATAGCCCAATTGGTGGGATGGGCATCAGTCAGTGGGTGTTGAGTAATTGTTCATTACTTCCTTTGTATATTTTTATTATTATTATTATT